>QFDD01120331.1:0-16596 GCA_006871305.1 Vachellia collinsii
ATTTATGAGGCCTCTAGATAATTTAAATAATTATATTCGGCTAAAAACTTATTAAATAACTAAAATATTAATTGTTCTAAAAATTTCCTGCAAAGGATAGTTTTGTCATTTTAACCTCAATTGGGCCTCAATTACTAATTAGTGGATTTTTCTCTACCTCCTTATGCTTGGGATCTTTTTCTGGTATTTTAGTCCAAAATTACCAAAATACCTTGACTTTTCCCCAAAATGTCCATTTTACCCTTACATTCTCTACATTTGCGAAATGGCAACTCTGGTCTTCCTTTCATTTCTTTTCACTCTCTAGACCTTTATTCAACTATAGCCCTTCGTTTAACCTTCCTTTCTAGTTACCGAAAATGTGAATGTTACAACTAGCACATCCCCTTATAGGGTTATGCCCAAAATTTCACACAGCACCAATTAACAACAAATCAACCATTAATATGCTCCAAATCATGCCTATAGTTGTATTTCAACAATCATTCATCTAATTCCAACTCTTTCTCATTTTATCTCTCTAAAACCTTGTAGTACCTCAACTTCTCTACAGAAAATATACCATTTTAAACAAAACTAAACTGATTAAATGGAAGAGGAGGGCTAGAAACTAGGAAATATGGAAAATTTTACCTCACAAACACAAGCTTACCTTTGTTCTTGATGGATTTTTGCTCTCTTAACCTCTTGCTCTCTCTCACTCCCTCCCTCTCTTCTTCTCCTTGTTTGGCCGACCTAAATGGCCTCTTGGAAGCCCTTGGAAGACATATAATAAAAGACCATGTGTGTTTAATTAATTGTGGGCCCACTAGAGTGATAAATGTAACTTTATACTAATATATTCGATCACATTGTTATAATATCTCTTCTACTTTTCATTAGATGATTACATGTAGCAAAATATTAGTCACAACAATTTACTTTATGCAAATGAAGTTATTTTAACTTACCATAAAACTACTTTATCCAGGTGCTTCCTTTTGGAATGACTTTCTGGGAATTTTCGATCACTTGACCAGTGTAGGGTTATTAAAATTTCCCATAACTCATTTGCTCATCCTAGGACTTTTTTTTTCCCCTTAAATTACTTTCCAAAAATGCCCCTAATAAATTTTTTTTTTGAAAACCCTAATTCAGGGATCTTCGAGCCTTTTCTTTTTGTTTCAAGAAACCATTATTGCCTTTAACTTGAAAACAATTTTATAGAATACTATAATTCCTGGGCTATTTTTCCTCACTTTAAAATTAAATATATGAAGCATCTAGAAATTTTAAATAATTAGATTTATTTGAAAATTAATTAATCAGTCAAATATTAATTAATTACTAATAATCAATTCTGAGGTCATTTATGTCTTTTTGACCTCAATTTTACCTCAAGTATTGCTTAGGGAATTATTTCCTTCATTTCTCAATTTCCAAGGCAATTTCTTGATATCCGAGTCAAAACTACCAAAATGCACCATGAGCTTTTATAAAATGACCATTTTGTCCCTACTTTTCGAAAACGACCATTTTGTCTTTACTATTTCAAAGTGACCATTTTGCCCTTACTTTTTCTACATTTGTCAAAATGACACTTTTACCCTTCCTTTGACTCTCTTCTTCCATATTCACCCTTCCTTTCATTTCTCTTTACCTGCTAGATTCTTAACTGATCTATAGCTACCTGTTTAACTTTTATTTCTAGTTACTGAAAGTCTGGATATTATTTTATGAGAACTAGACGTATGTCTGAAGGATCGAACCAGGATAAATCACTATGTTGAATTCTTTTCCTCATTCTCTCGATGATATACTTCTAAAACTTTGCTCTTTAATAGTTGTTTAAAGTTACTATATGTTTTTAATTTGACTAATTCACCCCCTTCTTGGTTAAATCTTATCCTAACAATACATGCATAGTGACTAGGGCACAAGGGCTTATGTGCAAGATTTAAATTACCAAACAGGTCCCTTATGAACAGAAAAGTAGAACATAACCAATAATGTGATCACATAATGATAGCAACATTCTCAGATAGATCTTATCATCTTCGAATCATTAACTTTTTTTAACCAAATATTATACTAAAAGCGTAAGTATATTCAAAATGAAAAACAAAAAAATATTGCCAATAAGACCAAATATATCAATAGGTGGTAAATATCATAATTGAACAAGAATCTACGGAAGAGTTTTCCATCAATTGGAGGGGAAAAAATCTGAAATGTGAAATAGGATGTAATAGCTATTCATGCAAA
Organism: Vachellia collinsii; assembly: GCA_006871305.1. NCBI lineage: Eukaryota > Viridiplantae > Streptophyta > Magnoliopsida > Fabales > Fabaceae > Vachellia > Vachellia collinsii. Next base: position 2,245 of record QFDD01120331.1, read on the forward strand.
TCATTAATCCTATATCATTTCTACGCCTCAAGTAAAGTTCTAGTAGTTGAATACAAAATCACAATTCAACACGAGTCACCAATATCCCATATGGATAGTTGGAGTAATGAAAAAGATGACGTGTTATGAAATTAATGAAAAAGATGACAGGAGAAAAGAAGAGAATTAGAAAGTCAGAGAGTAGTTTTTATTCATCATATCAAATATAAAGTACATAATGAATATCTTTTATTTATTTGCATAACTTTACGATAGCAAGGTAAATCAATTTCTTAATTATAAGATATATTATAGGGATCTATAGGATCATGTGGGATTATGGAGAGATATGAATATTTACATAATATTTATAACCCTAATAGTACAAATAGTATCGGTGGAATATTTGACCATTAGGTCCTGGGACTTCTCAATCATTTGAAGATTTCATGGGATTTTGTAATAATTATTGCTTTTATTTGGCTGACACGAATTTGCCTACAAAAAAAGGGTCCCTGTCCAATATCCATGCTTTGGGAGAGCTACGTTCCATCAACCGTTCCTTTGGAGTTTGGCCGTCCGTTCGAGTGCATACTCCAGCGTTCAGATCAGACGCGAGCGAGATTCGTGCTGGTGGTTGGTCTGATTTGCTAGCCCTTGGGACTACTGTGGCATGCTCCAAAATCTAATTCCGGTGCTTAGGAGGAACGACTAGCGGCGCAATTTTGCATCCTGATTTCACCGGCACTCCACTTCTCCTCGAAGGTAATACCAATTCCTCGTCTCAGCATATTTCCTTTCATTCTATTATTCAGGCGTTGCAGACTTTTAATTCTTTCTTTCTTCATTTGTCTGCGATTCTGTTATGTACTTCTGGAGTCCTCTGTCAGTCTAATTCAAACTGTTCTGTTTTTGGGTTGATTGTATTTTAGTTTCTGGTAACCCATGATCCTGTGATATTTGTGCAGTTTCATTATTGGATGCTGTGCTTATTTGAAACGCCTATGAGATTTACTAGAGTCTTCGTGCTCAATCGTAGCTTCATGTTTGGTCCCAAATTAGTGGGTGTCATAATTTTGATCGTAGGCGAATTCAGTTCTTTTTGTCATTTGCATGGTGAACCTGTAAATGGTTTCAAATGAACTATTCTGGCATTGCACATTATATATGTTCTAACATGAAAATGGTTGCTATTGTATATATGCATAGCATTGATTCTCATGGAAGTTTTTCTTGAACTGGTAACTGCATTGATAAGTTGGATTTTTCAATTCCAAAAAATTTCTTGTGTTTTGTGAAATTCTAGAAGATTCAGGCGTTATCATTCATCATTGTAGGTCTGGGAGGACTGGATGGAGAACATGCTGTATGCCGAGGAGCTTGTCAGAGAGTTCCTCTTTTTCAGAGGATTTACTAATACGCTTCAAACGTATGAAAGCGAATTGCGGACTGATATTGGTAAAGGGTTTCAAGTAGATAAGATCTTAGACCTAATCTTCTCAGTATATATTCCCAAATTTCAAGCAGAAAAATTAGTTGGTCTGCTTAATTTCTTCAAACAGTATCTCTCATCATCATCTGAAGCAGTATTAATTGGCACCTTATCCAAATTGGAGGCTTCGATTTTACGGTACTACATAGTTCATTCATTGCAAGCGGGAAGAAGTGACAGAGTGGTTGATTTTTTTGCAATGAGAGGCCATGAATTGCTGGAAAGGTCCCATGATTGGACTCCATGGTTTGGTGCGTTTGCTTTTACTTCTGTTGCACTCTAATGAACTATCAGCATGAACTTATGATGCTGAGTGGCTGTAATGCAGCAATTCCATATATCAAGAATCCACACTTGGATCCAGAGTTTCATATTCATTTCTCCAAGGAATGGTTTGAGGCCATGCATCTTTCTGTGAGAAACTTCTTTTGTGAGATCTTCAATGGCAGTCATATCCTTCAGAAAATATTTTTATTTGTCTTCTTTCTTTCTTCCCGTTCTCTAAATTTGATATTATGTTCTTTTAGTTCTGGCCTCTTTATGTTTTAGATACAGATACACATAAGGTAGGAAATAATTTTCTGCGATTCCTATATCAATCTGAATACTTCTGGTCCTGGTGCCTGCAGTCAATCAAACTCTTATTGGATGTGATGGATGTTTTGTTTTGATTTTAAAGCCTTAAGAGTTGTTTCTGAGAATTCCCAAGACTGAAATATTAACATAATTTCAGGGCCCAAAATAACAAAAATTCTTTTGATAGAACCCATGGGTCCATCATCTTTTGTTGTCATTTTTCCACAAAATCAATTCACCCAAAAAAAAGCACGCACACGGAGATGTTTTTTTGTTTTGCTAGATACTTGGACATAGATTATAGCGTGAATGAATTGTCAAACTTAACTCCTACTTTTTTAAGAATGAATCTTGAATAGTGTGATTGTGGCCTTACACTTTGTGGATGTCTGTTATATTTTATTGCTAACAGAGAAAAATGCCACAAGAGAATAGAAATGCATTAAATAGTTTCATTTGCTTCTAATAAGTGACTGTCGTTTTTATTTTGTCCAAAGTATAAACCTCTCAAGTTAGTCCCTCAATTATATTTCCATGATTATTTTCGTGTCTCAAACTGTTTAAAGCCATGAGAATCAATTTCTCAATTTGATCCTCCAATGGGATGAAAATTATTGGAGGAAAACTACATGGGGATTAAACTAAGTGAAATATGCATTGGGTGACCAAACTATGAGCTACAAAAACAATAAATTACTAGAAATTAGTTTATTTAAGCTGTAGTTGTTAGTTTCTGAAAATATTCTTAACAAAGCCACGTCTACCTTCTTTACTGAAGATTAGTTCAGATGCAAATTCTACCAACAGTCTCAAAAGAGATATCAGACATCTGAATCTTAAGTTGTCACAGCTCCAGGCTTTACTTGAGGAGAAAGAGGAACAATTAAGCCAGCTAAGGAGGTAAGGATTTTTTGTCAATTTTTCAAACTCTTAAAGTAATAAAATTTAGTCCTGTTTTAACTTCGATTGCAGCATGGAAGGAAGTAATGATTCATCAAGTATCTTGCGTGAAGAAGGTATATACACATTGAAAGATGCTCCAGAAGTTTGCACAACAATTAGTCCCCAAATAGGTCCAACAGAATTTAGCCAAGATTCTGTTGCTGGGCCTAGTAAAATTCATTCAGAATTTATCAGCTCCAATTATGGTGATGATTCAACTTTGCTATTGGGTGGCCTTTTGGGAAGTGGCAAACCAGGTGATATCACTCAAAAAGTTCATGAGAGTCCCCAAATAGGTAGACAGATTCTTTAAGACCACCACTTCTTCGTGAACTTACATGAAGTTGTTGTTTCGTCATAATCTCTCAAACAAGTTGATGGCAACTGTGATAATTTCCTGGATGTATGGATGTATCTAAAATCGCGAAGGCAAAAGATATCAATTTTTACAATAAGTGGCATCAGAGTATAAAGGCAAGGATAGATATTATTAGATCTCTGTAACTTCAGAGAAGTATTTGACATTATCTGGTAAATTGATTGATGCACCCTGAAGAAATGTGACACTATTTTCATGCTGTCACTTGTTGTAAGTACAAATCCTAAAATAAGACAGTGTAAAGAAGATTAACAAGTTTTCTATCAAAGTGTAGTGTTATGAAAAGAAGTCAACAGTCATGCAAATTATGTTAATAGATATTGAATTGAATCCGCTTCAAAATTCGTACTGAAATGAATATGTGTTCATATTTATATGCATACATAAACAAAAGTTTCTAGCAGTTGATATAAGGTAGCAAAGAATTACTTCCTTATATAGATTTGGTATTAAAAATATTTGTTGGCCTTGGTGCACACATCCAACACCCAATCTTGATAAACTTTATATACACTTCACATCTCATCTGATTTTCTGGATAGTGCATTACTTGTGTCTTGTGGATTGAGATAGGAATCCATGAAAAGTTTGATTAACTATCATATGGTTAATCTTGTGGCAGAGAACATTGAGGACGTTCATGTGGAAGAGGATTTTCCAGAGGTCAAAGTGGAGCACCAGGTAAATTTGTCGTTGAATCATATCCCATGTCTAATGTTTCATGTTCTTCTTAGTTCTTGTTAAATAATGTAATCAATAATAATGATACAGTAATTTGTGGTTTGTAGATACAAGTTAGAAGTTAATACTCAAGCATTTAATAGTCCTGTATATGGCTACCTGTATAAATATGCATGTAATCTTGAGAATTAAATTGTCAGAAACAATTTCGTCTAAACATTCTGTCACAGTAGCATAGCTAGCTGCCTTTAAACCCTAGCTTCTACTGATCTTTTTTGTTTTTTTTCTTGGGAACAAACCCAACCTTTATCGTTAAAACCTTATTCTCCCTTAAAAAACACATCTACTCTAGTTAGATCCAACTATCCCCCATCCTCTGTTCAAGACATCCACCTCACTGCCGTCTTTAGAGGCCACCACATGCTGACATGTGCGTTCATCGCGTTCTGCACATTTCTCTTTCACAGGCTTGTGACAATGATCAGCCTTATTGCTGTCAAAAAACTTGCAGCCGATTCAAATTGTCATGTATTCTTTTCTCTTAGCTCTTGGATTCTTCAGGAGAAAGGCACAAGGTAGATGATTGGACTTGCTAAGGAGAAAGATCGACTTTTATTTCTCGATGAACCTAGTGAATTTAGTAGAGCTTAGAGTTTCTTTTCTCCTTTTCTCAAGCCAAAAATATTAAGTCATATGTAGAACAGATTGACATCCTTCTTTAAATATGCCTAAAAGTTTTTCCTCTTTTTTGTTGAAGGATGTACCTGTTGAGTCTTCTCATTGTGATATTTGTGAGTTTGCAAAACACAAGTGTCCTTCAACTCCTATTAGTAATAAATGAACTTTTATTCCTGTTAGTTTGATTCATATTGATATGTCGAGTTTCTTCTAATGTTCTTAATGTCTATATGTCTCGTTGGTTTGTGTCCTTCATTAATGGTTGCACTTGTGTGACATGGATTTATCTGTTGAAGCAAAAATCTGATGTTAACTCTGTCTTTCCCTCATCTTATAATATGATCAAAACTTAGTTTGGAGTTGGGTTAAAAGGGTTTTGTTCTGACAAAGCTCAAGATTTCTCTAGATTTCCACACGTCTCGACAAGCAAGGGATTCTACATGAGTCATCTTATGTTAATATTTCTTAAAAAAATGGGTTGTTGAAAGAGAAAATTGTGACCTTCTTGCTATTACAAGAGCCTTGTTGTTTCAATCTAATGTGCCTGAACACTTGTTTGAAGAAGCTGTCCTAATTGTAACACATCTCATTAACCGGCTTCCTATCAAATTGTTAGTTCAAAAAGTCCTATGGAGATTGTAGCCCATTTCTTTCCAATTTCCAATGCCTCAAATGGATGGACTTATACCTAGAATATTTGATTATATTGTATTTGTTTATGTGCATTCTCAACAAAGAACCAAACTTGATCCTAGAGCTCTCAGATGTGTGTATTTGTTGGGTATTCCTCTACTAAAAAAGGATACAAATGTTATCATGCCCCTGTAGAAGTTCTTTGTTTCAGCTGATGTCTTCTTTTCTAAATCCGAGTCTTATTTTAATATTCCTCTTCAAAGGGAGAGTCCTCTTGACGATGACTAGGGTGATTTTCTCTTTCTAGGTGACTTCTCTATTTTTTCATCCAAGTGAGTCGTTGCAAGCCCCTTTAACTCATAGCTTTACTCATCCACTATAAGTTAACTCTCAAAAGAAGGCATCTCAACCAACATATGTTTGATCGTTTGAATCTGTTACTATTGAGACTAGAAGTGTGCATTGGGCGGGATGGTCTGACCTAAGGGTCAGTGTAGCCTGCCCTTTTATTTTTTGATGGGCATGGGCTCCCATACCAATCAAGAATCCTGTCTTATCCCTTAGGGCTGCGCTAACTTGTACGAGATTGGGCTGGTTCAAGCAAACTCATTTATCCTCTTAATTTTTTTTTTTGTTTTAAAAAATCAGAATACCACACTAGAAAAACAACCAAAAAATAGAGAGAACACAATGAAAGCAAATAGGTCCAGGATGAGATGGCAGGGTGGAAGAAAAGATGTAGAAGAAATATGAGATGCTTGAGGGCGAGATGCAGAAAAGATGGAGAGAGATTTGAGATGCTCGAATTTGATGGCCTGCATAGATCAGTGCCAAAAAAGACAGCCCAAAACAGCCAATGCTAGCAGCTAGGGCACAACAAGAAGAGATGAACTAGATCTAGATGCCCATTTCTCGATGGTCTTCATCAACCTTAGACAAATTGAAGGGGCTTTGCAGGGAAGGGGGTAACTATGGCTATGGTTACATGAGAGGGGAGAGAAAGGAGAGAAAGCGAAGGAGGAGGATTGGAGTTAGTGGAACCAAGGAGGCGGCAGTGGACACAAGGAAGAACAAAAAGAACTCAAATGGAGAAGAGCAAGAGGACGGGTAGCATTTTGGCAAAAGAAAAACAAAGAAGAGGGGTAGCGAGTTTTTTCTTGGTAATTTTTTAGTTTTAAAATATGTATATAAAAAATTGATAAAAGATTGTTGTAAACTTGAGATGAGGTGAATGGAACCCTTGGCAAGATGTATGTTAAGTAACTCCTTCACCACTAAACCTTAAGAGCTAAGATTGACATATGTGTGCAAAAATAATTGATTATAATAAATCTGTGTATATCAAAAATAAAAAAACATATACGGGCGGTGTAAGCAGCCGAGGATGTGCCCATAGCCCATCCTGTTTATGGAACTTGCTTGCCCATTTAAACCCGTGTGTCATGAGTCTTTTTGGGCGGATGCAAACTAGCAAATTTTCTCCTGGGTCCTGGCAGGTCAACTAGGTCACTGGTAACTTGCTCACCCTTAGTTAGGAACCGAAGCTCACTCCTGAAAATATTGAGGTATTTCCAGATCATTGTGTTATTTATGAGTGTCATGATGTTCCTACTAATGGTTATGAGACAAGGAATTCAAAGCTGTAGTAAATGTCCATGATATCCCTTATCTTTATTTCTTTCATATGTTTCTTGCTTAATATATTTTTCACTAATGCCACAAAACATTTCTCACTAAAGTTCAATATATTCCAATACGAAGATCCTTATATGAGGCATTAGCTGATGACACCTGGGTTAAAGCAATGTAAGTTGAAATGGAACCCCTGGAGAACAACAAAACATGGGATCTTGTTTAATTACCAAAAGGAATGGACAATGTTAAATGCAAATGGGTTTTCACACCCAAATATAATTCTAATGACACTTTAGGATGTATAAAGCTTGGTTGGTTGCTAAAGGGTATGTTCAAGTGAATGGGATAGATTATGAAAATCGTTTTGTTCTAGTTGCAAAGATGAATACCTTTTGCATCCTATTATCTTTTGCTACTAATCAGGGCTGGAAGATACTGCCTGTTCGATGCTACAAAAATGCATTCTTACATCCTATTATGGCTTGAAACAGCCACCAGGGCATTGTTTGAAAGGCTTACAAAATCCATGGTTTGGATGGTATAGAGAGCAAGGGTCACTATACTTTGTCTATGTTGATGATATTGCTGTTACAGGATATGACTTTGAAGGCATTAATTCTCTGCAAACACACTTAATGAAATAATTTGCAATTAAGGATTTTGGAAGGGTTAAATATTTTTTGAGCATGGAGGTTGCTCATTCCAAAGGATCTTTATATCTATGTAGAAGTGCGTTCTTGACCTAGCTGAAGCAGGGAAGCTGGGCTGCAGGTCTGTGAATACACCAATAAAACAAAGTCACAAGCTTTGTGAGGTATGGAAGCGAGCTCCTAGACCAAAGCCAAATCAAAAGCCTTGTGAACCACCAAAAGATCCCCCTTGTCAATAGAGAATCCTGCCAAAAGCTTGTTGGAAAGTTGATCTATTTAGCTTACATGATATGTAGTAATTGTGGTGAGTCAATTTATGCATGATCCCAAAGAATCACATATGAGGGTAGGAAGCATTTTGTTGTTTCTAGATGCAGTGCTGAAGGTGAGTTTAGAGCCATAGCTCTTGGAATCTGTGAACTATTCTGTGACAAGACAGCTATCAGTACTCCTCATAATCAAATTCATCATGATCGGACAAAGCTTGGTTAGGTTGGTCGACATTTTATCAAGGAGTAATTAGAGAGTGACCAAATCTGTACTCCATTGTTTCCTTTATGCGATCAATTGGAAGATATTCTCACAAGCTATTATCTAGTGAACACCTTCAGAACCTAGTTTTTAAGTTCGGAATGGATCATATCAACTCTCCAGCTCGAGGGGGAGTGTTAAATAATTTAACTAATAATATTAGTAGTAGTTGATAGATAATAATGTAATTAGTAGTTGGTAGATAGAAGTTAGAAGTTAATACTCAAGCATCTTATAGTTCTGTAAAATGCTCCTTGCATAAATACACATGTAACCTTGAGTATGAAATTATCAGAAACATTTTCCTCCAAACATTTTTGTCAGTTCTCAAGGGCTTTGTTTTGTCTTCTTGCTGAGTCATGTACTTACCATCAGAAACTCCTTATTATGCTTACTTTTACCGGAGTCTGTAACTATCAAGTTCATGTGACTTCTAGGAAACATTCTTGGGTCACACAAGTCCAATTAGCCGATGCCGCTTTTCTGCATCTGGGAACAATATTGCCAGTGCATCCCTTGATGGAACCGTCAGGTATTTTCTTTGCAAGGCGATTAACACACACACAGACACAGATTTGGAATTTGATGGGAAAATAAATGATGTTGGTTAAATGCTAGTCTTGATATCTCTGTACGTTGTATTATCCACTACTTAAAAAATGTATGTGCAGAGGTTTATTAGATGGCCACCATCCACGTCAGGAAATAAACAATAAAAAGAAAAAGGCTTGATTTACTTGCATACACATTTTTTTCAATCACCACATCGATATTTGTTAAGCAACACATTTTTGTTCTATGTTTTCTTCTGTCTCTCACCAAGTATCATGGAGAATTGTCTTCAGATTTTCCCAATATATGTGATATCTAATTACTCATGAAACTTTATCATGACCTGCTCTTTACATCTTATTGATAAAGGATATGGACATATGACTCATCAACTCCAATATCCAGAAATGCAACCATTTACTGTGGCACAGAAATCCTGTCTCTTGACTGGGAGTGTAAGTCAGACCGCTTGGTATGTGAATTGGTTTCTCATGGCTTACACTCTTGTAAAGCTTGCATCATAATGTCAATTCATTTAATTCTCTCTCTCTGTTTTCTTTTCTTTTTTATTTGAATAGCTTCTGATAGGCACATCAGATGGATGCATTAAGGCATGGAATGCGGATGCAAAGAGAGTAGTTTGTGACCTTAACGCAACCAAAATATTTCCAAGGTGTTGACCTAATAATGTAATTTGCAGTCTTCTCTCTCTCTCTCTCTCTCTCGTTTTTATGTATTCTTTTCCAAACCGTTTGTATTATATGTGGCTGCAGTGTATTAGATGTGAAATGCAGCCCTGTGGAACCAATTTTTGTGTCTGCAGCAGCATCTGGGTGGTACTTATTTAACTTTAAAAACTTGAGATTCTTTCAAAACTTCTAAACTAGCTAAATTTTGTTATGGCATCTCAGTTTTCCCCTATTATGTTGCGCATGTCATATTATTTAGCATTACTAGCCACGATGTTCACCTTGCATAATTGTTCTTGTTAAAACTTTCAATCTTTGTCCTCTTTGTTTTTTGTGTTTTTAAATATTTCACATTTTAAAAACTAATCATGCTGTGAGTCTTGCCTTCGCAGTCTGGGTTTTAACAACTGGGACAATCTGGGTTTTGCTTCACTGACTGTGTGGAACATGAAGACATGGAAAGCCATGGTATGAACTTTATATGGAGTTCATATTTATATTTTCAAGTTGTGTTTTTATTAAGTCATATAATTTTTCTATTCATGAAGACAGTTCTTCCCCTTGGAGAAGATCCACCAGCAATTACTTCTCTATGCTTTAATCACAATGGGAAGATCCTAGCAGCTTCTGCTATTGATGGAATGATTCAGATGTTTGGTATCCTTTATTTCTTTTTCAATCTTGCTGGCATTGATGTAATTTGCAATTCCCCTGTAAAGTGAAATCTGGTTTTCCTTGTACTTCAGATAATACATCTGATTGAACATTCCTGCAGAATTGACATTTAATCGCAATGATAATCAAGAGTGTAGGTCTAATGGATTAAGCTACAAACAGTGATGACAATGGAAGGTAATAAACTGAATAAAACAGACTGAAACATAAAACCACCTCTTGCATTGGAGAGGTAAAAGAGACATTCCCATATTCAACTTTTGTATTGTCTGTCTCTGCAAAGCCCTTCTTCCCAAATATATACAGCCAACACCTCCCCTCTCTCCTCCTTACTTTCTGGTCTCATACTGCATATGAGATACCCTTGGCCCATCAAATATAGGCCCATTAGATATTGGTCCATCAGCATCCTTTCTGCAAGTGCTAATCTGATGGACTTGATATGCTTTGTGGAGGTTCCGTACTTGCAGAGGGATAGGAAGGGAGATTGTTATTGTTTAGTGATGCCAAAAGTATGTTCTAGCAGAGTTGGTTTGATCCTTAAACTGGCTAAAGACATGTCATGCGGTTTACAAATCACTGGCTGGCCTGCACATGATTCTTCTATCAGTTCGATACTATTTGGACCTGACGAGACTAGCATTTTCAGCTTAGGATCTGATGGGAAGGCAAGTATTATTAATTGAAAGTTTAGTTTGAAAATAGTGATACCATGTTACCTATTGTTCCTACCTTTGAAAAGACCTTATGAGTTTAAATACATGATTTTTTTGGGTTAGATATTTGAATGGAGTTTGCAAAATCAAGGACAAATCCTGTGGTCAAGAAACTGTAGTAGGTATGCTTAATTTTGTTAAATTTTTTTATACTTATAGTCATTATTATATTTTTATTTGGGTTAAACATACTTTTGGTCCCTATAGTTTATCTCAATTTTGGTTTTGGTCCCTAAATTTTGAAGATGATGGTTTTGGTCCCTCATATTCATTATGTCTAAAATTGTTAGTCCATGTAGTTTTAAAAGGTCCCTATACTTTTGACCAATTTTGCTTTTGATCCCTATACTTTGAATGAATTTTGATTTTAATATTTATTCTTTGAATGAATTTTTATTTTGATTCCTAAATTTAACTGTTACTTAATGCAATTAAATGTTCAAGTCTCTAAAATTATAAGGATAAGTCATACAACAATTTTTCTCTTGTTATCTTGTCAAGTTATTAAGCAATTTCACTATAATTAACGGAATTAGTGACACATAAATAAAATTAACAATATTAACATTAGGTGTAGGTCCTTTTAAAACTATAGGGACTAACAGTTTTAGACAGAGTAAACTTGAGGAACTAAAATCATAACTTTTAAATTTTAAGGACCAAAAACCAAATCAGGGTAAACTATAGGGACTAAAAGTAAGTTTAACCCTTTTTATTTTGAAGAAGGCATGGAGTTGTGTTAATGTTGAATAGATCAATCGATGTATATGCCAAGGGGCCAAATATAGCTAATTTACTCACATGAATGAGATTGATGTCATAGAAAGCAGGTATTTCTTTGAGAAGCTCTCATGTGCAAGGATTAGCTACAACATTTGGTTAATGACTTTGTGGTACAGAATTTTTGGGGGGGGGGGGGGGGGGGGGGGGGGAAGAGAGGAGAAACAAGAGAAAGGAATGTTCTTACTCAACATGGCTGAATGAGTACGGTGTGCGCTTTATACTGTACTTAGCCCTTATTCTGATCTAACCACTTTACGAAAAACAGTTTAATGCATGTGTAGGTCCCTATATGAATGATGTGTGGCATCTATATTGTTACCATGTAACAATTACACCCGTAAAAAAACTCCTTGTCCACAATGGTAGAGTAAGAATGAGGAGCTACTGCAGAAGACTCTGGACATTGCTGCTGAATGAAAGATAAATCTTCCCATTTATCATCCTCTGATTCAGTATTCTTCCACTGAACTAAGTCCTAGGTAACAGGTAGGTTGCCCATTTTGATGACAAGCCTCCGGCCAAGGATAGCAATTGTATCAATGGGTGCTCCAAAATAATGAGCAGCCAATTTAGGCAAAGCAGAGTTATTTAACATGTTCTTCTAAAGGGATGAAGCTTTAGGTACATCATATCTCCCACAGAAAACTCCCTCAGACCTTTGCTTACTGGCTTGCTGCACCATGTGGTGTTGTGCCTAATGCAGATGATATTTTAAGAGCTGTATAGTGAGCTCCCTAGAAATGCATATACAATCCACAATCTCATTAGTAGAATCACCAGCAATATAAGGCAAATGAAGTGGAGGAGGAATACCATAAACCTCTCCAAATGATGTCATTCCAATTGTAGAATGATAAGTGGTATTATATATATAACAATTCTGCTGATGAAAGCCATTTTGCCCTCTACTCGGGGAAATCCCCAGTCATGCAATGTAAGTAACATTCAAGGCACCTATTAAGTGCTTCAGTTTGACCATCCGTTTTGGGATGGTAAGCTGAAGAATATTTGATATTTATCCGTGAAGCTGGAAAAGCTCCTTCCGAAGCTCACCATAAAAGATAGTATCACGATATGTGACAGTTAGGAAAACCATGCAACTTTACTACATTATCCATGAAGACTAATGCCACATCTGAAGCTGTAAAAGGATGTTTCAGGGACATGAAATGCGTTGCCTTGCTAGACTACCAATAACAACAAGAATGGAACAAGAACACACATTCTCGGATCTCTCTTTCCATCCCCTTCCAATATAATATATCACTAGAATGAACATGCTGTAGCAACTCATCTTGAAGGATACTAGCAGCTCCAACTACCAACCAGCCATGCGTTTCAAGAGTTGATGTTGCGAGGTAAATTTGGGATGGAAAAGTGCATCTAATTCCATATCCTTAATTAACTTTTGAAGATGCTCATTAAATTCTCAAGAGCTTCAAACCCATGAATATAAATCTATGGCAACTTGAGTTACAATTGAAATGGAGCCCTCAAATTGCGTCTGCCCTTAGTATATAGGATCTCATAAGATAGACCCCAAAGCTTATTAAGCCACTTTAGTTGGTTAGGGGAAATTGTCTTCTGCTCAAGGTGTTTAATTGGCAAATGATATTGATAGGTCAGCTAGTTATTAGACAGATTTGAACAAATAAAATGCTTATTGTAACACCTCTTACTCTTACCCTTAAGCCCCTTAGATTATAATTAGATAATACTTGAGTTTCTCACCTGTAACCCACTCGTACTCTAAGAACTGGGCTCCATTTTTTAAATCTTCCCTTTCTTATCTGGTTATGAACTCTGGTTACTTTAGAAGATATGATGATCTTTATTATTCCGAAACCAAGTGGTGATACTTATCTAATTACATCTATGGCCACTTGTGTATTTCTCACTGCAACATTAACAAAAGCCTTTTTGCCAATGTTCTTTCACCTCCTTCTTAAACCTAGGGTTCTTACTCAACGACGTAGAAGAAGTGGATGAAGAAGTCGTTGCTTCCCCAATCGAACCCAAAGATTTCAAAGAAAAGAAGAGTTGGGAAACCTAGTCATAGATACCCCTATCGTCACTGCTATCAATGCATTAGAGAAGCCAGATTGCTAACTATAAGTGGAGGTAGAGAGGAGAAACATGTTCGTACATAGCTTCAAGAGTCTTGGCTTGGATGTGTGCCATCTGCATCATACTTGCAAGCTAGAAGGCTGAAATCGCCCTTAGTCGTATAGGCTTTCAAAATACTAGGTGATAAAAAAAATGTAGTATAGTGTTGCACACCTAGGTCGTTTCTTGTGAGGAGTTTAATTCAAACTTTTAAACAGATTAAAGTTGCAATCAAAGTTAAAACGGAAACCTTGTAGAAAACCTGATTGGAAAAACAATGAAACAACTGAATTTAAATCTAACTATTCTTTTTAGGGTTTTTTTTTCTTAACAATGAAAATGGACAGATTGCAATTGATTTCAAACAGTGAGCAATTCAAAGTTAATCTTGGATTAAATGCACGATAATAAAATATAGTCCCCTTGAGTTGAGATTTGGCCTTCCTAACTCCACTAAAGATAAGAGTTCAATGAATTGAGCCTAGAGGTGAACCTTGGATACCACTAGATTCAAACCTCAAAATACTTAAATTAAACATCTTAACCAAGCTTCAATTGAAATATTACAACAGCAAGAAGCTCAAAGGAAAATCTCATTCAATTACTTCCAATCCATAAATGTAATTACCATTACATCAATAAAAAACGTTCAGCC
>QFDD01120332.1:0-21882 GCA_006871305.1 Vachellia collinsii
AAAGTGATATTATTCATAGTCTTTTTGAAATAAGGTTTGATATAATTTTAGCAATAAAATTTTTTTGCTAAGAATTTTTAGTACAATTAAATTTTGAAAAGTGTAAAAATAAAAATAATTTTTTAAAAATTTTGCAATTTTAACATCCATTATTTTATTTACACATCTATCTTCTTTTCTTTATGACTCATTGTTCTTTCTCTAACTTTATAAGGGATGTTTAGTTCAATTCAAGGGGTTGTTAAAATTGCAAATTTTTTAAAAATTGTATTTACCTTTTACACCATTCAAAATTTAATTATTCTAAAAGCTTTTAACAGAGTCAATTCTACTGTTAAATTTCCTTACCGCTGGCACGAACAAGAATTTGATAACAATTTCACCTGTAATGTCAATAATTGAGGAAGCATACTGAAGTGGTAATAATAGTCTTTTTAAAAATTATACATCAGTTGTTTGGCTTCAGGTATGTTTGGGAATAACTTTTTTAAGTGATTTTACATAATCCAAGGTAAGTATGTGAGAGAAATTTTATCTCAACTTGAGGAAAAATACTTTTTAAGTGATTGCCAAACAAACCTTTCGTTGAATTTCTTAACATCATCAACACTGCTACTTTGGTTAATTAAAAACGGTTACTTTCAGTCAAATTCATCCTTTATCATGAATAAAATCGAAGGCTGATATCGAAACATAATATACATTGAATGATTAAAAAAAATTTATCCAAGATAATATAAATTTAATTTAGTGGATATTAAAAACTTGATTTTCTATAGAAAAAATATGTGAAAGAATTAAGGCACAAAAATACCTATAAATTTTCATCAAAAGTGAGTCCAGCATTGTATACATTTTGGAAGTATAAAAATATATATAAACATTTAAAATGAGAGTAAAAATATCATGATCATTAAATATACATATGGAAAAATAGTATGTGCCCCACAACAAAAAGTAATAGTATTAAGTTATATTTAACAGTCATGACATTTTTGCACCTATTTTAAATGTTCATGGGTATTTTTACACCTTCAAAAAGTATATGATAATAAAAATACTTTCGGCAAAAGTTTGTAGGTAATTTTTTTGTAAGCCTAGAGTATCTATCTCCTGTAATGATAACTAATCCTTCCGCAACGTTGACTTCCCGAAGGGGTTTTAGCATTGGTCATGAAACTATCTCCATACATACCATTGGATATCGAACTCCTAACTAAATGTTTAAGGAATCCATCTAAGTGCTAACCATGCTTAGCCGTACTGTAGTTTATAGGCATTTTTGTATTTTAACCGTATATAAAAATTACCCAGTTCCCTGGCACCCGGGAATTGGCTTGGGCCGAATTTGAAGAGTCTGTGTTGAGAGTTAAAGATAAAAGGAATGGGGCTGTGGGAACAATGGAGGCCCAATATATGAATTGTTCGTATGTTTGGAGATTATATACAGCTCGGGGAAGGTGAGGTGGCTAAAGACAATTGGAAAATAAAACTTGCAAGACGCTAGCTGTAGATTACCGGCAACTTCCACTCTATAAAAGTACGGAAGAGAATGGGACCCTCTCTGACACCCGGACTTAAATTTCCCCTCCCACTATTTGGTACAAAACCCTCAGCGCGTCCCGTTTCACTTGTCATGAGTCGTGATAGCTCCGCCTCCACCCGGCTTGCTTTTTTTTTTTTTTAACCCCCCACTCCCATTGAGGGTTTGCTTCCATTCACATGATATACAAAAATTTTGTTTTGAATAAGAATTTATAGATTATTATTTTATTTTGAATTTTTTGCTATTTTATTCTGATTTTTTATTATTTATTCAATGTTAATTTATTTTATTATTTTTAATATACAAGTGAGTAACAAAACATATGAACATCTTGATAACTATTACAGCAAAGAAGAATTATCTTGTGTGTATACTTTCAAAGAAAATTAAGACCTAAAGGAAAGTGTAAGGAGAAAAGTTTTTGTTGAAAAAATAGTAAGGAGAAAAAAGATTAAACCAAAATAGAGAGAGAGAGAAAAAAAAAGGACATATAAGTAAAATCTCAAAATTCAAAAATATCAAATAAGGCCTATAGATTTTATTAGGGATTTGATAAAAGTGTAAGTGTAAATCAGATTTTGTTATTTCAGTTGGATTTATTTATAATTCTCCCTATATTTAATCTATTTTAAAAAAATAAATCATTTCATGTTTAGATACACAGAATAAAAAATCTGTTTGATGACAGAGCTTTTATATTTTTAAATTTCCCTTTAATTTCTTACAATTTAAAAAATAAACAAGTATAATCAAGAATTCATCATCAAAGTTAAAACAGACAGGAAGTCAATAAAATTAAGTACTGTATATGAAATTTTAAAAGAGGAATCTTTGATAAAAAAAAATTAAAAGAGGAGTATAAAATAAATAAAAATTCTTTCCTTGGTCGAGAAAATAAAAATTCTTTAACTTCTAGGAAAATCAAGTATGGCATTTTTATGAGAAAAACTTATGATATAACAAATATTTAAGCTTTTTTTATTACTTTTCCATTAAACAAAGTTTTTTAAACAATTAAAAAGGCATCTTACTCACGTCTTTGCTCATTTCTTTTTTTTCAAAATATATAAATTATTAAAAATATGGTAGGGTTAATATAATTTTTAATCCTTAAATTTGCTCTCATTTTGTTTTAGTCCTTTAAGTTTAAAATCAATGATTTTTTATCTTTAAGTTTCATTTTATTTAGAATATTGGTTCTTAGATTTAATAAAAATTTGGATCATTTTACCTTTAAGAGATCAAAACCATTATTTTTAAATTTGAGGGATTAAAACTAAAATGAAAGTAGATTTGAGGAATTAAAGATTGTATTACTTCTGAAATTAATCTATACTTTTATTCTTTCTTGAAATAAGTAATACCTCATTTAAATTTTATTACTGATAGAAATTCTTAGAATTGATACACAATGTAACTGAATAAAAGTAATATATAGTTTTATTTTATATTTTAGAAAATAAACAACGAATTATAATTTTTCAAGCGAAAGTTATTGCAAAATTTTTCGTCCAAGTATTTGAAATTTGCTCAAAAACTCATATATAATACATTTTTAGTTAGTGTAACTCTTATTAAATTATGTACAACATATCTTTAATTATATATAAAACAAAAAATATTTATAGATAACAAAAGATGAATAGTGTATAATTGAAGAAGAGCCCACGAGTTACATTCATTCAAAGACTTCAGTCTTTAGCTACCGCTGCATGATAAATTATTTTGCAATGAGATTTTCAGCAAAAAATTTTCCATTTTTAGAAACATCAAATGCTTATTTTTTATATTTTAATATTTACAAGTATTTTTGAAAAAAATAAAAAAATATGTAACACACTCAAATTCCTTCAGGCAAGAAAGAAATCATTTTCATTTTCTAAAAATTTAAATCTTTGAAATCATTAATTTTTTAAAAATGAACTCTTTGCTTTCGGGTGACCATTACATAAAATAAAATATTAAGTTAAATGTTTTAATAATAACAAAATTATTACATTATTTATAAGCTGGGAATAATTTGGATTATTTTAAAATTTTGTTAGCATTAAAGACTTGGATTACATTTGACAATTGATTTAAGAAAAGGTAAATAAATTATTTAAGGGTAAATGTTCAAAATTGTCATTTTTCTTTTTCGAAGAGAGCTGTCAGCACTATAAACAAAAGTTAGGTACAAAAATGTCTATAATCATTTAAAAATGACCATAAAATGTCATGGCTGTTACTTGTTGGGATGTTGACTATCACTGGTTAAAAGTTTGACCAGTTTGTTGACATGTCAGTTGATGTGGCGATAAGAATATGACATGTTTGATTGAGTTGGATGAGGTGGCAGGTGACATGGCCAATGATGTGGGAAAGTAGAACGAGATACATGTTTGTGTAAAGTGGTCGATAGATTGTAGAGTTTTATTGAAGGAAAGTGTGTAGAAAAGGGTTGGAAATCAAGCGTGAGAGTGAGAGGAAATCGAGAGAGAGAGGGGGGGAATATTTGGATGTATGAGGTGGTTCTTCTATTACCATTATGTCAGACATGCACAAGGTAAATTTGAGCTGCATTCAATTTGGTTATTTTATGACAACAGTCTAACTTGTTTTCATTTCTGTAGGGCTTAGTAAGAGCTGTCAGCGAGGTGTTACCGAAAGTTGAGCACAGACTTTGTGGACGACATATATATGCTACTTGGAGCAAGCGTTGGAGAGGGAATAAGATGAAGAATTTTTTTTTTTACATGTACTTGGAGTACATTCGAAGAAGAGTTCGAAGACAACATGAAGGCTCTTCATAGTTTGTCCAAACAAGCAGCTAAAGCAGTAATATTGTATCCTCCTAAGGCTTGGGTAGTAAATCTCTCATTACTACCATACGGATACATACCTAGCAAGCTATATAACAAACATGCAACCAGTTAGGGGAAAACAGTTTTGGGACATAGATAACTTCATTTCCATGCACCTACCACCAGTTTGTAATTTACTTGGTACACCAAAGAAAAATAGGGAAAGGACTGCGGAAGCTGAGTGAAGGAAGAGAAGAGGCATAGCTAGCTAGAGTAGACAAGTTAGTAAAAAAAGAAATAGCCTCAAAGGTGCTGGAAGGTCAACCTGGAAAATTAAGTAAGCAAGGTTGCATAGTTAGATGCGGCTTCTGCAGGAAGGAAGATCACAATAAATCAATATCTAAAGAGGTATTTGTTTTATTTCCTTAATATGTTTCATTATCCATATTAGTCTATTTCATTGTAAATAAGTAGTCTATTTTCTCAATCTGCAATGTAGGCACCATCTTCAAGCAATCCTATGCATACAAGAAGAAGAGAGCAACCAATGCTTCACAAGACCACCCTACTTCTTCCTAAGAGCTACCACAGCCTTCCCAACAGACACCTATAGCTTCTCGAAAGCCACCACTGCCCTCCCAACCTCCCAACCTTTCCAACAGACACTCACAGCTTCCCAATAGCCACCCCTAACCTCTCAACCTTCCCAAAAAGATACCAACTGCTTCAAAACCTTCCAAACTAAGAAAAAAATGTCTTCAAGCAACAAAGTGAATGTGGTATGGGTGTAATGTTTGATGAGTAAATAGGGAGAGCTGTGTTCAACATGAGTTATGTGGTTATTTATCCTTCTTTTATGTGTGGTTCATTTGTGTAGCTTGTGCATCTTCTATTCTTGTAACCGGAATTTAGTTTAGAGGTTGTAATTAAAGAAGGTACTGCAGCGTACTATATGCAACGATATGTAGATCCCCAAATATACCTTAACCTTATTCCAAAATATATATTATTTAGGTTTTATATATTAGGTTATAATAATCAAATTCGTTTGGAGAAAAAATGATAAATATATAAATAAATTATGTTTCTTAGTAAAAAAAAAAGTTAAAATAGCTCTTATATTATATATTTCATATATTAAAACTAAATAATGTACGATAGGTGGATGCACTATGCAGATGGCGGAGATTTGATGTTAAATTTGAGCATGTTTGGATTAACTTTTGGAAAATAGTTAGCTTTTATATTATATATTTCATATATTAAAACTAAATAATGTACGATAGGTGGATGCACTATGCAGATGGTAGAGATTTGATGTTAAATTTGAGCATGTTTGGATTAACTTTTGGAAAATAGTTTCTATCTCGATTTATGTAAAAGTTATTTTAGAGAATATATTTTTGGAAAATAATTTCTAAAAAAACTAGAAAGAATAACTTTTAGAAAACCATAGTTTATACCCGCAACTCATGGTTTGAAGGGTTAAAAATTATTTTGAAGAATTTGAGTATGTTTATCTATTAGGTTTTGAAACCATAATTTTAAACCTAAAAGCTATTCCATATTTTTAAAATATATTTATTTACCATTTTTTAAAATTATGATTTTATATTAAAATTATGGTTTTAAATTAAAAGCTAAACATACTCAAAATGTTCGAAAGGCGAAAAAGCGATTATAAAGGAAAAATGAGGATGGAGAATAATGCAACAACGAAAGAGGGAAGGCGCGTGGGGAGGAAAGAAAGTCGAGGAGTAGGAGTGGGGCCCACAGCCCATGTGCCCAAACCCTGTCTCCACCAGCTCCTGCCGCTCAATGATTAGAGCTCTGTTCCCTCTTCTCCCTCTCATCTCTCTCTTCCCCTTACAAACCCTTCTGTGTTCATCCGCTGCTGAAACCTCTCTTCAACACTGACTTGAATAAAACCCTCATCCTCCCTTCCTTCTCTCTCTAATCTCTCTCCACACCTCTCAACTCCCACCCCACGCTCACCACCCCCATTCCCCCCCCCCTCTCTCTCTCTCATACAATCTTGGGGTTTGAGTTGCGTTGTTGGCAGTCAAGTGGGAAAGTAAGACCCATGTCTAACTCTGACGGAACTACCACCAACGGTAACGGCGGAATCATTGACCCGCAGAGGCGGCAGCAGCAGCAGCAGCAGTCGTCTTCCGGAAACGGCGCTCTCGCCGTCAAGAAGCCGCCGTCTAAGGACCGTCATAGCAAGGTCGACGGCCGTGGTCGCCGTATTCGCATGCCGATCATATGCGCCGCACGTGTCTTCCAGCTCACTCGTGAGTTGGGTCACAAATCTGACGGTCAAACCATCGAGTGGCTCCTCCGCCAGGCCGAACCCTCCATCATAGCCGCCACCGGCACCGGCACTACTCCTGCGAGCTTCTCCACCGTTTCGGTCTCTGTATGCGGAGGCGGCGGAGGAGGTTCGAACTCGCTTTCGTCGTCTTCTACCACTTCTATTTCTCTTGACCATAAGCCTGCCCTGCTGGGTCCGACGCCTTTCATACTCGGAAAGCGCATAAGGACCACCGGTGATGACGCTGCTAAAGATGATGGCGTCTCCGTGGGACCCACTGTTGGGTCAATAGTGGGGACGACGACACCGGCTGGGTTGTGGGCACTTCCGGCGAGGCCTGACTTCGGCCAGGTATGGAGCTTTGCTGCAGCTGCGGCCGCTCCTCCTCCTGAGATGGTGGTGCAGCCGGCGGGTGTATCGGTGTCGCAGCAGCAACATGCTTCATTATTCGTCCATCATCATCAGCAGCAACAAGCCATGGGCGAGGCGTCGGCGGCTAGACTGGGTAATTACCTTCCCGGACATCTGAATTTGCTGGCTTCGTTGTCGGGTGGGCCCGGAAGTTCAGGTCGGAGAGATGACGAGCCTCGATAATTTTGGAGTTGGCGGGGGCGGAGGGTAGTGTTGTTGTTGGTATATATGTTTGTTGTCTATGACTGTATGGCTCTGTTGTGTGTGGAAAGCAGAAGATTTTCTAAGTAGTATTTATTTAGGTTCGTTTTGCGTTCTTAGTTGAGTGGAGAAGTCCATGAATTATGGAATTCTAATTAGGATTTTAGGAGTTCGAAATTGTTTAGATTCTGGGATGTTGGCGAAGCTGAAGGAGAGAGATAGATGAAGACTCACATTTATAAATAACTCAAGACTGAGGCTGGAAGCGGATTTCAGAACCTCGCTCAGTATGCAAGCAAGTGCAATAGAGTTAATAATGTTACTTATTGTGTTAAGAGAATGTTTCAAGTCCAAGTCAAAGCTTGGGATGATGGGATGGCATCTGTTTTCCAATGGGGTTTTTGACTGACAAGTTTGTTCATTGTTGAAGTAGAAGTGATTAATAATAATGCTTAGTGTTGGTGCCTACAAGTTCTTTGTCTTCGCAATTTGTTGGAGGTCCCAAGGTTACAATATAGAATGAGAAAGTCACAGTAATTTGGCAGTCCTGCTGAATTATGCTTTCTCTCCTCCACTTTCACGATCTTTGTTGGTGTATCAGTTGTTTTCAGAGGTGAATGGTGCGTGAAAGATGAACAAAGCCCTGGTTCGTTCTACTCTGCAAGACCTTCTCTGTTTTGAGATTTTAATCTGCAATTCTTATTAGCCATTTGTTAGATTCATGCATCGGCGTGAGAATAATGTGTTATATTTGTATGTAAGTGGATTGTTTTGGGGTGCTAGTGATGTGAATAAAGCCCCATCTTTTTCCCCTTCTTTCCCATGTATCTGTCTGTGTATGTGTGCGCATATAGAACTTGTTGATTCTTCTACTTCACGGTTCGGTTTTCAATACTGCATGCTTCAGTCAACCTTGTTTGAGCTTGAGAGTTCAGTTTTACAACTGTCATCGTTGGTTTGATTTTGTGTAATGTCTTTGCTGCTAGGTCTTGTGACTACCACAATCTTCTCATAACTTGTACTTTGGCTTTCTTTCAAGCATAGATAAAAGCTATGTAATTATGTTCAAGATCCTATAAACACACAAGGGTTAAAGAAAATCATGCATGGTGTTTGTCAATCTACTTTGATGCATCGGGGCTTGGGCTTATTGCTGCTAGCGGCCCTTGTTATGCCGTGGATTGAGTAAAATCTGATTTGATGATCGATGTTGACTTGAAATAAGCCATTTTTCCTTTGAGAAATAGAAAATCTGAATCTTGAGTTGCCACACATTTGAAACTATCTCTGCCTCTTGATCTTGTGTATGCTTGACTTCCTCTCAAAATACTTCTAAAAGCATTTTTAAACATTTTTCACATATTTATTTTGAGTAGTGTAGAATCATTTTTCAAATGTTATTCCTAAATATGCATTAGAAGAATTAACAATCATAAAATCACAATGCAAGATATTAGTGTAAGGCACATTCATCTCCTAATACATGTCAAAACAACAAACTGATCTTCACAATTTTTTTTTGTTTTTGGTGAATTGATCTTCACAATTTTGTTACATCAACATGTACGCTTCAATTATTCACTTCTTCAAATACAAGTTTCTCTCCTGAAATACCTTTAGAAAAGAAATTTCATTGTAAATATAATTTTTGTTGGCAATAACTAATTAGTGTTTTGTCATTTGCATGACATGGAAGGTTTGTTTGGGTTGCATAATGGAAAAGAATAAAATATAACATAAAATGAAACAAATCATCGTTTTTTTATATATATTATTCATAGCGAACTGTCTGGCGAAGCATTGATAATAATGTATAATTAACTAAAAATTTTGGCAAAGATAAAACAACACAAACTAAATTAATATCCATTTAAATTTTGAAGACTTGTTAGTTATTTATATATTTAAATGACAATGATCTAATTAAAAATAATTAATATTAAAAGGATCGAAGGTATAGTGCATGAGTACGATTTCCTCGTTTTTAACAATAAAATTTATTTTTTACATTAAAAATTTCAATAGGTTTCGAGATTTTATAACTATCTCTCCCACTAAAGAACCCAATTAACAAACTTCAAACGGAGGGGGAGTGCTGGCATTTTCTGGGTGTAATTATTTATAAGCAGAAGGGGTGAGGTCCCAATAATTGATGGGTCCCAGAAATTAAGTGTATTGGTGAAACAAGTTAAAACTTAAAACAGGGTCTCATGATTCGGGACCACAATTTTGAACTTCAAATGACGATCTGACGGCTAGCTAACTTGTGCCTTTGTGGTTTGAAGCCATGCCTTTAAACTGGGAATCGGTTACAACGTTAAGCGTAAAGTTTAACTCACCCTATTAATCTCATATGGACTGTCCGAATTTAATTTTTTTCAAAATTATGATTTTTGAAGTAAAAAATTATTTTTTTAAAAAATAGTAGTTAAAAGATTGCTTTTATTTTTTATTCTACATCTATTGAAATAATTTTTTTAGAAATATATATATTTTTATAAAATCAAATCTGGATCATCCAAATCAGATCTGGACGATCAGAGTAGATTAGTTGGGTGAGCTAAATTTTAGACTTAACACTGTAACTGATTGCTTTAAATTGCAGGGCACGAGTACGCGATGGCTAGCATTCAAAAAATCAGCTAAAAATGACGATCTGACATGGCATAGTCACACCTGGGCCACTTATAATGGGCCACATAATTCCTATAAAACAGATCATGGATTGCAGCCGATTTCCCAAATATTAATTGAAGGCCCAATAATACCGAATAGGGTTAACTCGCGAGAGTACGATAGTTGATTTGTATTTGTTACCGTATTTCTTTCTTGTTTTTTTTCTCCTTTATAAATCATAGATAGGTTATACATGACTTAATTGTTGCTCTTATATTGTTTACGGCCACCTCGCAATATCTGCCACTAACGGTCAAACATGTGAGATGGGGCAAGAATCATCTTGTATTAGCTCAGATAGTCAGAGTGATGTATTCAATAGAGTGAATCTCTTGAACACTTGAACAAAAATGGGAGGCTTGCCGTAGCTTGATTCTTCCATAAGAATTCTTTTATGGGAGAACCATTGTAGCAAATGATACCATGGCCATAGTGCTTCTCAGCTTCTTGTACTTTAGAGGCGAATATCCCACCCACCTACGTTGAGAGAAATTGATGGGGCAGAAACTGAATTGGAGCGTTCAAAGTTGTAAGCAGGTGATGGATGGATCTTGGAATGCTATATCTAAGAAGGACTGGATGTGTCGAATTTCCTGTATAATGGCTAGAGCTGTGTCACTTTATCCTACCATGCAAGACATTATTGTGCTTTCTCCATATTGTATTTAGCAAGCATATAATTTAACGTATCAGAGAATGATGACCATCCTTGTGAAGGTGGGAGCAAAGTCTGCTTTTATCACAGCTTCGAGCCTTTGAAATTCACAAGTGAAACCTTAGCGAGCGAGCATCCAAATCAAAGGGGCCTAAGAAGGGGACATGAGATAAACAAACGTTCCAAAGTCCCCTCCGCATCACAACCAAATAAACATTTCCCATAGGTGTTTAGGTGATGACTCCTCAATACATCATAAGAGAAAGTAAGGTATTGTTCAGTAATTTCTATATGAAAAGTTATCTAAACTAAACGGAAGATGGATATTATTTCAAAAAAGAAAATAAATTGATATTTTAATATTTGGTACTCCCAAACAATTATAATTTTTAAGTTCATTTTTGATAAATATTATTCTTTCTATGTTCTTCACTCTATTTTTTCTAAAAATAAAATATAGGTTCTCAAGATAAAAGCGCTAGAAGAATGAATAGACTCACAGAAAACATAAGAGTGTGTTTGGATTATAGAATATAGCGAAAGACTAAAATTTTTTCAATCTCTTCCTAGGTTCTATTGAAGACTTTTAAATCGTGTTATAAAGAAGCATACTGATAGAGATCCAAGAGTTGAGAAGTGATGAAGATTAATAGTTTTTATTTTAGATATTTTATGTTTAATTTATTAAATTAGTTTTTAGATTTAATATATATTTTTTTGAATATATATTTTGGATATTTATTAGATAATATTATTTTGTAAAATCCATTGGGGATATAATATTTAGGATATTGTTTTATTTTGATATTTTAAATCATATTAGGTTAGTAAGTTTCCTTATTTATAGACCCAGTTGTACTCAGTTATTTTAGAAGTTAATGAATTAAGAAGTTTTTTTTTATAAGTGTTAACTTGTGTTGAGTATTCGGGATAGAATTAAGGTTCAAAAAACCAAATTGGGCATTGAACCGGGTGAAACAGTGGTTCAAAGGTTGATGGGTCAGATCAGGTTCAAATCAGAGTCAGATCAGCTATATTAAAATAATATAATTTAGTATATTATATTTTATTTTAAAAAAGTAATAAATAAAACCTAGAATATTATTTTATTTTACCCATATTTTAAATTTTTTGAGCTTAATTAAATATCAGTAATAAAAACAATTGAGTTGAAATGAATTAATTTTATCTTATGTCTTCATGCATAAATTTATTTAAATAGAAAACAAAAAAATTAAAGACTAGTCTTGTTACCATATTTTTTTAAAAAAATTAATGAACCACATCATCCCATTCTAGTTCTTTTTTTTTTAGTGTTTCTAGCTTTTTAATTTTTTTAAAAAAGGAGGCAAACTTGTTGAACAGTTTAACCAGTTTGAACCGGTCGCAGGCTCAAATGCTCAACCGGACCGAACCAAGAGCCGGTTTTGGTCTGAACCTTCTGGTCCAATTTTTTGAACATTGGATAGAATATGGTTGGGTTGCAAAAGTCTGATCAACATTTGTGGAACCTTTTATAGCTAAGATTCTAGAGATAAGTTTCTCTAAGGTTTTAGTTGATCAAATCTTTAACATACATGGTTCATCTGTATCACATACCTTTTTTTGGAGTGTTTTCTTTTCTTTTTTACTCGGTTTCAAGAAGCCAACAGTTACGATTAACTTCCTTGACCGGTATCCACACAAATGGTTTTTCCAATGTGAACGTGTGCTAACACATTTACGTCTAACTCTAATTTGCATTTTCAAATGTGTTTATAATGGAGAACTTTGATAATCTATTAATAAACATTCAAAGCTTATCCTTTTGAATTTCGAAATCTATCTTTTATCTACTTTAAAATTTAAATCTTATCAAAAACTTTAAATCCGATAAATTAAATAAACATGGTTTTATCTATATCTATCCAAAAGATATAATTTAACCCTTTATTTAATTTAGATAAGGAGTCAAACGAGATTTAATTTATTTCCATAAATTAAACAAGATATAATATTAAGATATATCAAGATTTGATCTATCTTTATAAATTAAATCCAAGATCTTATCTTTTCAATCAAGATTTAATTTATCTCTATAAATTAAATTCAAAATTTATTCTATCTTTTAAAAATGAATCTAAGATCTAAATTATCTTTATAAATTAAATCCAAAATGTATCTTTTAAAAGAAATTCGAAACATTATATCTTTGTGTATATATAATATATATACATATCAATATATGTAATATATATACATATATACATGACAATATATATTATATAAATGAATTTTAATATATATTATCTCAAGAATATTCATTGAATATTGATTCAATGAATCTAGACATTTTAGCTTGTGTTGTACCATTTTAAGTGTGACCCTATAGGCCCATATGAAGTTGGCAGTAGGCTAATGACTATATTAGCCCACAAGTCATAAGCGGCTTTCAGCAAGACATTACGACTATCTAATTCACATAAGGATTTGTAAACCGATACAAAGTATCATCCAATCACATTATGTCCATTTTGTCACATGATATTTCGATCAAAGATGAAGTATAGAGATTGTCATCCTCCTATTCTTGAATATTGCTTTTTCAATCCCTGAGTAGTCTAACTAAAGAGATGAAACCACCTTTCCATCATAGTATAAACATACATTTCTCAAACTCAATCATTGAACAGCCCAGCAATATCATTCTACTAATATGAGGGACAAATCATATCTTGACCATTCACATTTCTCTGCATGGAATCCACTAAGCCTGAACATAGCTTTTATTTTCATTCGGATAAAAATGACTTTTGACTAGGTCAAAACTGAGCGACTCACATGTAGGAATTCATGATGATCTCAAGTCAAAGGATACAATGACAGTCATTTGTAAGACAAGCTTATGACACAAATCCATGGAGCTATTTCATAGCGAGTCAGTCCAACACCTTGTACTCTTACAAGTGCCTATGATCTTAACTAGTATCTCCACATATTTTACGGTCATAATGACTTTAATTCATCTTTACTCCCGCGCAGATGATCAGCTATAGACATTTGGGATAATCATTATGATTTATTTAAGAACAATTTATCATACCAAACATGCAAAGGTTATGATAACGAAATTGAACGATTCATTAATTAAAATATTCAGAACATAATGATTGGCTCTAGGGTACAATTTATAACAAAGTGACCTCCGCTTTCAAGGTAATATAATAGACTTAGATCGTGGAAGTTTGGAGGACCGGCTTGAATGGGATAAATTTGGGCCTCATGGTTTCTTGGTGAACTCTAACCTCATGTTTGGACAGAGAAAATAAAAGGGAGAAAACTATGAAGGAAAAGGAAGAGAGAAGTGTTTTTTTTCCTTTTTGTAGGTGAGAAAAAGTAGGAGAAAAGAAAAGTTGATTTTTCTCTCCACATTAAAGAACCTATGCTCCATTTGGTACACGGAAGTGATTTTAATAGAAATAGAAATGAAATTAGAATTGAAAGTGAAATTGGAGAAAAGTGAAAATAAGATTAAAAGTATGTTTGATACATCGAAAGAAGTAAGGTATTATTTTAATTTAATATTTAATAATGTAAAAAGATTAATATACCCTTATAAAAACACACCCTTACCCAAACATTAGAACCAACAAACAGCCCAATTTTTCACTTCTAGCTAGGGGTGAGCAAATCCAAACCGAAAATCAAAACCAGAAAAAACTAGGTTTGGTTTTTTGGTTAATCGGATTTTTTTTTTTGTTATGTATTTTGATTTTTTTGATGTTCGACGGTTCGGTGTCTTAAAAAAAAAATTCAGTTAAAAACGAGTAACAGAGCAAAATTATGACCCTTGCTTGTTAACGGACAAAACAACAAAATCTGTCAAGAAAATAAAGAGCCGAGCAAAATCAAACCCTTGCTTGGGGGTTTGATGGTCTCCCTTGAGGCTGGAAGAATTGGTACAGACATTGGTGAATTAGCTTTAGCTAAAGATCGAGTACCTTTTACCAATAATAATAATAATAATAAAGATCGAGTTCCTTACCTTGGTCGCTAGATTTTGCCCTTTGTATTGCCTTTATGGTTTTCTATTTTATTTGGGCATTGATTAAAGGAGATAAAAAAGAAGTAAAATAGAAGAGAGGTGAATGTATTTTACTCTATTTTATTTTGGTTACACGAGAGGCAGGGAAGAACAGTGGTAACATTAATACCACTTTCCATACATGAGCCAGTGCCCGGTCTTGCAAAATTCTATTTGGACAACCCCCAAGAATTGGCTATGGGAGTAATTGATCAACGCTTCATTGCATGGGAGGCTATGATTCAGAAGCTGATGCAGAATTTGAAATTTAATGTTAGGCAGGAACTGTTTCTCAGGTTGCAACAAAATGAGCAATCTGAAAAACATGTCCTGAGATGCTACACCCTTTCAAATTGATGACAAAGTATATTCTCATATTGCCTCCTACCTTGAAAATATACACAAATTTCCTTTAAAAATTAAGAAATATGTTCGATATTAAGGAAAAAATGAGAGCATGTATATGTAATTTAACAACATTCAAAGGCCTTAAAGATTTAAATTTTATTTTTAGAGGAATTATGTATAGACTTTGGAAATAGAAACAAGGTTGGTATAAATTATATCAAAATTAAGCAAAATTCCATGTGATGAAACTAAGGAGAAGATTAGATTTTAAGCCTTTTTGCTATTTGTGCAATATATTTTCCCTGGTAAAAGGCCTGCTCAAGTTCTAGCTGGGTGGGTTGACGAGATCCGTCTGCAGCAAAAGTTCCAGCACCATATGAAGAGCCTCCCTTAACCTCCTCCATCTCAAGCATGCCACTCCCAAATGTGTAGCCAAGTGGTACAAAAATCATACCATGATGTGCCAGTTGCGTTATCGCCGTTAATCTGCCACCACAATCCAAAATCCCAACACCCAAATGCAAAACAAAATCAACCACAAAAAAGATGAAGAGAAATGTGGCTAAGAGTCAATATAAATGAATGGATGAGAAATGCTACTAGCCATCTTATCTGTCAACTGAAAAAAAAAAACTTTATATGAACAAACAAAACCAATCGGGGAAAAAAACAGATAAAAATAGTGGCAGTTTCATTAGGAAGTGCGTTTGCCGTGATTTTTAATTTATTCAACGATGTCTTGATCTATCAAACTTCTATAAACCAAGTTCACATAGGCGTCTCCACTTTAATAAAGTCAAGCAACAGATTACTCAGGGATGCATGGCAAAAATAGGAGCAATAAATATAAAAGCGCAAACTAATGAAATCAACGTTTTAGAGATTGCTCTATTTAATGCTTCAACAATTGAAGAAGGAGCAATCTGTTTTTTTTCCCTTTATCTCAAACATAATGCTTCAACTATTTATCCCTCAACTGTTACACGTTTTTGAATATTCTAGACTCAGTAGTTGTCAGTCCTATCTACCACAACCCCCCCCCCCCCAAAAAAAAAAAAACAAATGTTCATGATCCAAAACTAAATCATTGATAGCTAAGATTCAAGAACTAAATAATTGAAGCATGCATCCCTATTGACTAAAAAGTCATCTGCATTAGTAACAATCAGAAGTGGCCATTTTTAAACTACAGATGAGAGACAAAGGAAATGTTTCCTGCAGACAAAAGGTAGATGCAAAAACTTACGCTGAAAGTTCCTGGCCTCCCCCATGAAAGCCAGTACTCCAGAAGATTCCAGCAGGTTTGCCAGCTAGTGATTGGGAAGCCCAAAGGTCATGGGTGGCATCAAAGAAGGATTTTAACTGGCTTGGCATCATGCCAAAACGAGAAGGAAAACCGAATATAAAACCATCTGCTTCCACAAGCTGTTCTGGCCTAATGTCTTCCACATCATTAGCTTTAGGAGGGGCTTTCATCTTTTGTAATGTTGCATCAGAAAGTGTTTCAGGTACCTATAATTTTCAGCAAACAAATAAAAAAATCACTTTAAAGTCTCTCTTCTTTCTAGCTTGATTACACATCCTTGATCAAATGATAACTTACACGCCAGAGTGTTGCTTCTACACCATCAACTGAAGCAGCCCCTCTGTGTATTTCTCGTGCCATAGTGTCTACATGTCCATATAAAGAGTAATACCTGTAATAATTGATGGGATACGTGAGTCATTAGACTTCCTAAACAAAATTTGGAGGGTGCCAACACCCCGGTCACTCCACTTCCCCCCATCCCACCCCACCCAAGAAAAACATTAACAAAAATCCATCCCTGCCTAAATCTAAGCATGTGCATTTTTGCATGAGATTGAGAGAAGAAATCAGAAAAGGGAGTAGTTCAAAAGATTCTTACAAAACATAGACCTTGGTGGTAGCCATATCAGCAGCCTTGGTTAAAGCTTAAATACTAAAGAAGTATATATGTGCGCTTATATCTACACAAGGAAGTACCTGAACAAACAGAACTGACAACATGTACAATGTTATTAATGGGTGAAAATATTGGATTTCAAGAAGCACAGATATCAACTTCATACAATCAATTATAGAATTTACATGCCTTGAAGGCTTGAATCCCTTAGTTACTGGGAAATAGTTCATACTTAATAGTTCAAATGTTCATCTCTTCCCAATCTTCAACATCCACGACAACTATAGAAATTGGGTAAGATCCTAAAGGCTTCAAGAGGATCTTTGTGTAGAGGTAGTCATAGCAGTGTTCTGTTGTGACAGTTAGATACTAGCAGTTATGTTTAGTCTGTTGTACTATCCATCACGTATATATAAAAACCCTTAGTGAATGAAATAATACATAATTTTCTGAATTCTTACACGTTGGATTCAGGAGAAGGGATATGAAAGAAAGAAAAGCGCTATTTTAATTTGAAATTTTCTTCTATTTAAACTTGATTCTTACAATCCCCCGACAATTAAGAAAAAAATGATAATTAAAAAAAAGAAAAAGAAAAAAGGCATAATTTACTTGATAAAAACACAAATTAAAAGTCTACAGTTCTTTTCTTCCCTTCCCTCACCCTAGAATGTTCTTTAGTTGAAACATATTCAATCAATTACAGCGTTGTGGACATGATAATAACCACACCAACAACAGTAGAAGGGAGAAAAGATAATTAAATATATGAATCCATAAATGATACTCTGTTAACAGTGAGACATTATATATCCCAGTCACTAAGCAAAAAGAACTTTCATCTATTCAGAACAAACGCTGATGATTAATTTGCTCAAGAATACACTACAGAGAATACAACGAAAAATTCCTCATGAACGGCCCGAATACAGTAAAATTGGATATTGAATCTCTATAGGAGAAACGGCAGAGTTCTCCAGTACATGGAAGTAACGATGAAATGATTAGAACAAAATTATCAATTAAAACAACCAGAAGGAAAAAAAAAAAAAAAGAGAACTCATACGTGAGGGGGGACAAGGCAAACTTCAACCAACAAAAAAGAAAAGGGAAACTCATACTAATTTTAAGATTGAAACACTGGAAAAACAAGCTCAGACCATCAAAAAGTTTGGGGGCAAAAAAAAAAAAGAACTAAAAATCGGAAAAAACCAAATTTATAACAATATAGACATTGTATCGAACAGATGAATCGCAAGCCCAGAGCGATTGCAGAAAAAATAAAAATCGAAAATAGATGAGAGCCAACCAACCTTGACGAAAAGCTGGTGATCACTGATCAGAACGCGGCGAGAGTGTGAGGTGGACCTATCCAGTTAAAAGCTGTAACTTTAGCCTAGTGAGATAAAAAGAAAAAAGGAGGCGGGCCTCATGATGTCGTAAACTCGTAATCCTTGACAATGGAGAGTGCAGTGCTAGCTTATAAAAAAAAAAAAAGAGTGCAGTGCTTATCCAGGTTTGGAATAATTTGGGGATTCAAAGAATTTTTACATGAAGGTAAAACTGAATTCTGTGCAACCATTTAAAATAATAAGTTTATTCAAATTTTTATAAATTTCATTAAAGCACAAATGACATTTTATGGCCCTCTATCAATGAACATTGCGTTATAGTTTGTTTGAAATTAGTTTTTGAAAAGTGATTGTATGTAAGAATTAAATATGTTAAAAAAAATTTTATCTCGATTTACATAAAAATAATTTTGAAAATGATTGATAAACAAGTTTTTAATGTAATTGTTTTAGTTAAATTTCAGTTTTGAATTGTATAGTTTAAAATAATTAGTTTGAGTTTAAATAAAGAAACCAAAATTAAAACTCGTTTAAAACATAAAAACTGGTAAACTTAAATAAAATCTTTATGATATTGTAAAGGCTAAAATCAATGATTTAAAAGTTAAGGATTTAAACCAAAATTTAATTCAATTATGATAATTTAATATAGAAATAATTATAAATTGGATTTCATATTTTAAATTTACAAATATTTTAATTTTCAAATTCAATAAATCTCATAAAAAGATTAAGGCTCGTGGGGAAAAAAATTGGGTGAATGACATTGCACCTTTCGCTTAATGATAGGTCCTTAAATCTAGACTTGCCCGTTTATTTATTTATTTTAAATAAATACCGTTTGCCATTAAAATTCAAGAAACAAACAAGCGTTAACAAGTACAAACTTCCTTCGTCAACATCCCCTTCCATGTAATAGGTAGAGATCCATAAGACGATCAAGACTATAAAAGGAATACTCCTTGTTATGGGACAATTTCCCCAAGACAAAAAAGATTTTTTGAAGTATGAGATAGCAAAACTTGTCCGTGAAGCAACAAATGATTTGTATGGATTAGTGATACAAACTAATTTTTTAATTTAAGTATATAAAATAAATTTTATCTCGCTTATATAAACGTATTTTCATAGCACTAAAGCAAACATGTTATAGTCTCATGGAGGCATATCTAAGCAGAAGATCTTGCTACCCTACAATTTTTGGATCAACCCTGCAACAGCTGGAAAACCTTCTTAATGAGACATTATTTCATACCTTTTATCCCATATAACAAAATATAGAAAAAAAACGTGGAAGGGTTTTGGCTCATTCACAGGGTCAAATTCAAAGGAAAAGTTATTGGCAAAAAAAAAAATTCAAAGGAAAAGTCTGGCAAAAAAAAAAAAGACTCAAAGGAAAAAGACAAGCAGCATACTAATAGTCTAATACTGAAGGTTTCCAAATTTAAGAAATGACCCTAAGATCGTTGGTCCTTAACAGAAAAAATTGTTTGAGAGGGGGGCTTTTATTTTTGTGTGTGTGTATTTTACTTCATCAAGGGGTATATTTGGTGGTGGGAATAGTTATCTGAACAGTACAAAGGGAAGAGATGAAGAAGAGTTCTCTCCACTTTCATTTCAATCATAATTAGGTCTACTTGAACCTCAGTTTCAAAATCGTAATGAAAGGGATCGGCGGAGAATGTGGAGAGAAGGGATCGGCGGAGGATGGCGACGATAGAGATAGAAGTAAAAAATTGAAACAAGCGGATCTGGTTTTAGGATCCAATCTGGAAGCTCACGAAGGGGTTGAGGGGGATTACCACTTATAAAGACACACTTCTGGATGCAGCCCCAAAGGACTGCGCTTTCGATACTAGAGGATGCTCAGTCTTTGAGGACGCGTGGCAGAGCTACATAGACAGCCTTCAGGAATTCTTTGGTGAAGCCGATGGACAAGCTCCTAATGAAGAAGAATCTCCCCAGACAGAGGAAGAACGTCGGATACCAACGCTAGTGGTGACGAGAGATGAATATGAGAGGTGGTGTGCACCATGGAAAAAGTCCTTAATTGTGAAGGTCCTTGGAAAAAACATACCTGTTTGGGGGATGCGTGCAGGTTTATAGAGGATTTGGAAAACTACGGAACCTTTCGAAATTAGAGATATTGATAACGGTTATTTTGTGGCATCCTTCAAAAGTGATGCGGATCTGAACTATGTCTACTGTGAAGGCCCATGGATGCTAGCGGACCATTATGTATTAGTTTAGAGGTGGAAGCCTAACTTTGACCCGTGGAATGCTGAGTATCATAAGAAAATTGCAGCATGGATTCGTATTCCCCTTCTCCCCTTGGAGTTTTTTAACTCAGAAAGTTTATTCAAAATTGGAGGACTGGTTGGAAAGACTCTAAAAGTGGATGCAGTCACTTACTTGACAGCAAGAGGCAGGTATGCTCGCCTATGTGTGGAGATTGATTTGAAAAGAGCTATTACACCGGCAATCAGAATTTTCGGAAAGGAGAGATGTGTGGAATATGAGGGCCTACACCTTATCTGTTTTGATTGTGGAAAATACGGACATCACTACGGTGTGTGTCCAAAGAAGATGACAAGCTCTGCAGCAATAGCAAATGGAACAAGGAAAGAGACGACAGAAAAAACAGAAATGAAGGGATTGGGTACAGAGGCGGGGGCATCCACTGTGAAGCGAGATAGGGGCTCTGTGGAGAACAAAGAGGAGGGTGGAGGTGGCACGACGGTTTTGGGTGAGTGGAACCTTGTGAAAAAACCGTTGCGGCGGAGAAACATGATTCCGGATTCTATGGGGATGAAAGACGCAAATTTGGCGAAAATGGCTAAGAATCATCACAGAGGGAGCGTATCACGGGATATGGATAATGAAAAGAGGAAGGAGCTGAATGTGGAGTTATCAAAGGCAACTTTCAATCCTGGATCTAGTACGGAATCCCGCAAGTCTGGGATTGATATAAATAATAAGAAAAAGTGGGTCCCTGTTGACCAAGGAGGAAAGATTTTGAAACGTGGAGGAAATAAATCAAAGGGAGACAAAATAACGCAAGGGAAGGCCCAGGAGGGAGTTAAAGGCCCAAGTAATATTCAAAATACTAAAGCCCATATAGGCAAGG
This sequence comes from Vachellia collinsii, assembly GCA_006871305.1. Lineage (NCBI taxonomy): Eukaryota > Viridiplantae > Streptophyta > Magnoliopsida > Fabales > Fabaceae > Vachellia > Vachellia collinsii. The sequence continues at coordinate 21,402 of QFDD01120332.1, forward strand.
AAAATGAGAACCCATTTACCATACTCATAGAAGAAGACGAAACTGGGTGTAGTGGATCACAAAATGAAAATAGGAATGCAGAGGTAAAAAAGCTTGAACTGCAAGATAATTGTGAACAGCTTGGTGTCATTAACAGCTACACATCGGATGTCAACGAGAAATCTAATGAAACAGCCCCACTCCATGCAACAATCTTGGTTTCCTTGAATAACGTCTCAGGAGAGATGGATGTTACTGATCCCGAGGATGAGGAAAGGCTATTGGGTTCTACAACCCATACTTTTGAATTTTGTCCCCAATGAATTTTATTTTTTGGAATAGCAAAGGTACCGGAGCCAAAAGCTTCCCGGGTCTAGTACGAGAACTAACTAGAAAGCACCAGTTGGATTTTTTAGCAATTCTGGAAACAAGAAGCAGTGGGGTGAAAGCACAAATGGTTGCTAAGTCTCTTGGTTTTGCAAACTTTGTAGTTGTTGATGCG
>QFDD01120333.1:0-14536 GCA_006871305.1 Vachellia collinsii
TTGCGTTTCCTCATCCCTATTCCTACGCAATATTTGGTCCTGGGGCCAAGACAATAGCAGGTGATTAACTCTGGAGGCTGTTGATCTTCGTTTGCTATTTCTGTTTGGACCTCTTCAAGAAAAGGCGCAGTTTAAAGGTTACCCTCTAGATTTAACTTGTGCCTTTTCTGTGGAATTACAAGTCTTGTAATTACTTAGTCTGCATATCTTTTCTGCGATATGGCAACCTTCTGATAGAGTTCGTTTTTATTAGTTGATGACGCGGTCAAACACCTAAGCATACTATATATATTATTTATTATTCAAAGGTATCACTCTTCCTTTTTATGTGAAAGAAAAGTCATGAATCATGCGATTGACTTTATGGTTTTGTATATTCGCAGCTTGTTCTATCTGTTGAGGTTGGTAGCCTTCCGACTGACTTCATGTTATGATTTTGGTAAAAGTGAATCAACTGCTTCCTATGACCACCCCCTACTTCTCAATTTAGAAATATGTTTATTTTTCCCTTGGTTATTAACTGTTATAATCTTATTGTTTACGGGCTTCCCTTCACTATCTAGTGATCATAGAAGTTGGGCTCCATTTACAGACATATATATAACGTTTAATAAACAGAGCTTTTTGTCAGGTTACGAGCTTAAATTCTAAATCAGGCTCTGCTTGCTTCAGAATGATTTTTGACGAATCTAAGCAGCCCTTTTTTTTGTTAGCAGAAATTTGTTGACACGACTAAGTCGGATGAACCATGCCCAAACTAGGTGGTAATTAGGTGGTGTGCCTTGAAAATAGCTGATTAAGTCGTGCTTACACATTTAAAAATCATGTCATTACAGATAAAAGGCAAATGGGAGCTACACATTGAATTTGGTGGAGCAGCTGAGGGGAGTTGCTGCGTTGAAAACCATCCCCACTCACTGTAGATTTGTTGGAGGGCGTTCTACTTACCACCATCACCATAAACACATACAGACACATATATATTCACATAAACACACAGATACAAACACACACATATTCACATAAACACACGAATCGTACCGTTAACTGTACAGGACAAACCATGAGTGCATCAATTGAAGATTCTGCTGTGCACACAAAAGCCATCCAAGAGATAGGCATGGAAGAGGAAGAGGATTTATTTGAGATTGATCTGGAGGCAGTAAACACAATCCCACCACCTCACTATTGGGAAAGTTACTATACTTCCACTGGCAATGCACTTCTTGCCAATTGCTTGCTTCCCATTTCTGATATCTCTGTTGCTGTTCCAGCTGGTAGTTCCCTGTGTGTGGCAGCGACAACTGAAGTGCTTGGAGATGTTACAGAGCCTGTGTCACTGGGGGAATATCTTACGTTGCCATTCTTGGGAGCTCTTGAACTTCTTGATCAAAAAATGCAGGCACAACCACCCTTCGTGATTCAGCATCATTGATCTTGATACGTCACTGTACTATGTAATGCCACTTGGCAACTAGTGACAAAATCTCCATCTGTTTTCTTTCTTTGATTTTGTTGTGTTATTATATTCAGGAAGTCTCTGTTCTGTTGGGCATGGAAGGAAGCTGAGTCACCAAACACTGTAAGAATTTAGGTAAATTCCTCTAATACATACAGATACAGGTTACCATGATTCTGGGTTTAATTTCCCCGTTCATTTCCCTTCCTCGGTTTGGAAATTCTAGTTTTAATTGAAATAATGTCAACATAACTTACTGCCAACTTTAAGGCCTGTCATTGCAAGCTTGGTCTATGAACGGTTTTGACTTTTGATTCTCTTAGAACTTAAAAGTTCCGACTTTTACAATGATATACATTTAAACTCCCTATGTCCTAGACGAATGAACCAATCCAAGCTGGTTCTGCTGTTTCAGTTACACTTGACGAATTTCTGCCCTCCAAGGAATACAATAATGGTATAATACAATGTTTTTTTTTAAATGAAATTTTGTTGCGACGTTAGAGCTGCACGGTAGAAGATTATTAATTTGTCGAGGGCGATTAGGGAAGTTAGATTTTCTGTCTCCATTTGTAATGCTGAGATGATCTAATGGTATCCAGTTTTTACAGAAAAAATATAATTTATCACCCTGTGTTCATTGTAAGTTTTTTTAGTCCTAAAATTTTGGCAAAATTTATAACTAGATGTTAGATATTAGATAATTTACAGGTTAAAGTGAATGTTTGCTCCTCTAAATTTACTTATTTGATTCTATTTTTCATGTTTATAACTTGAATTAAATATTTTGTATGATTGTACAATTTTACTTTTCATATATAATTGTGTATAAGTGTAATATATATTGAATAAAGTTAAAAAGTTATTAAATTTTAAAGTAGATAATAAAGTTTAAAACTTTTTTTTTCCTTTCAATGAAATATGTTGAAAATAATTTATATATATAATTTTAAGAATATATCAATTTTCGGTTAAATTTTTTTAGGTGCCAAGTTAAACTCTAGGGCACCAGAAGTGAAGGGAGGGCGTATTCAGAATTTATTGTCTCTTTCCCGTACGTATGTTCTTAATTTTGACATGAATATGAAAGAGTTAAGATTTAACATTACTCTAAATGTTCTTTAACAACATTGTTGTTTCACAGTTTGTTTTTTAAAAAGAAACGTTGCCATGAAAAATTGTAAATTGTACTTGAATAATGTTGCTCCAACTGTAATTCAAGTTAAGTTTCTACGTTGATTAATTGAGTTGAAGTGTTCATTATATATATTAATCTGCGAATGATTCTTACATACCCCCAATGCACCACATCACATGCATTGTCCAATAAAAATATGTCCTGCGGTATCCATTTAATCCTACTTGGAGTTGCCACCCCTTTCCGGCCTTCCCGGTTCCACACCATTTATGACGCCACTGCCATCCCCCTCCCCCGGGGGGTTTGTTTTTCTCTAAGCAATATCAACTCTGGAAACCAATCTCAGCAAAATCAAACCACTAAACTAAGATTCAAAACACAGTCGTCTACAACCTCAATGGGTCAAAGGTAGCAAACAGAGGAGAATCAAATTATCAGTTCACCGGCATTGTTGATTAACATTGTTGCTGCCAAAGCTCGAAATTTCAGATCTCCTTCACTATCAAGTTTCAGTATCTGTTGCTCACTCGCCCCTAAAACCGTAGAGGAAGGTCCAAAAGTGGCTACGGATAGGAAAGAGACGGAGGGGGGATGAGGAGGATTGTGGAGGTGAGAATGCGGTTGAGTATGAATGCGGATGGTTTGATAGGAAAGAGACAGAGGAGGGATCGGGGTGGAAGACATGGTGCTGCTGCGGCCGTCAGCGATGTAAGGTGGTGAGGACGAAAGCCAGAAGCTTCCGTGAACTGTGAATCCACACAGGTTTTAGAGGATTGAAGAGGGGGGGTGACATACGGAGCATAAGAGATGAGAACAGTGGAGGTGAATTCCAGGTTGGAAGGGGTTTAGAGAGAGAGAAGAGAGCTGAAGGTGAACGAGATGGAAGCATGGGGGTAGAGAGAGAATTTGAGAAATTGATGTGATTTGACTGGGATGATGGGGGAGAGAAAGGGCAGTGGCGTCATAAATGGGGTGGAACCGGAAGAGGGAGGCAACTTCAAGTAGGATTAAATTGATGTAACGTGGCGTGTCTTCACTGGATAGTGTACAAGTGGCGTGGTGCAAAATTCTCTTAATCTGAAAACGTTTCTTAAATACTCTGTCCTATATACCATATTAAAATGATTATCTAACCTTCATAAGAATTAATACTCCCTCCGTTGAGCAAATTATTCGAGCATCACCATTCACCCATCATTCAGGTTCCCCCCCACGGGGGCAAAAGAAAAGGGAGAGTGACGGTGGTTGTACATGAGAAAATGAAAGCACAACAACGCATTTGGTTTCCGAGGGCCAATCAATTCGCTTTTGGCAGAAGAATACGGCAGAATTTTTTCGGCCAAGAGAATAAGATATAATTGAACCTCGCATTTGGCCAAAAAAAAAAATTGAACCTCACAATAATAATAATAATAATGTCAGTAGATGACAAAATGAAGAATAATAATACTGCCTTTGGTCGTTTATAAAGAATACGTTGATTTTTTTTCTTAGACATTAAAAAAGGTACCGTATATTTGGAATCATATTGTATCTTTCTACCTAGTAGCACATAGGATACATGCGTGTAATACACTTCTTAGCTGCAACAGGTTAAAGAGGCATCATCATTTTCCATGTACGCTAAAATTGGTGGTCAAGATTGCAAGAGCCATATCATTATTGCAGTTCCGCACCAACCACATACGTGTCGATCCCAGACGGACACAATGCAACTTGAAAACACACGGTCATTGGTTTTTCGGACACACCATTCCTTCTGGTTTAACTTGCTCAGGCAAAGCGGACGACATAGGAGCACCCTATTCAAGTGTGTGTGTGAGACCATAGTCGTCTCACGCTTGAAAGAGAGCAGATAGTGTGTGTGTGTCTCTGCGAGGGAGAGCTTAAAGTAATAATTTTTATGTCTGAGCAATAGGAATCATATTTGAGCATTGTACTAACACACTTGTGTATATATATGAAATGAGAAAGAGAACCCTAAAGCAAACCAGCAGGCTTGCCTCTTATTTCTATGAGATCACCTGATATACCCACAAGGTAATATGCATACAAGAATACAGTACAGCGGTCTGATGTAAAGCGATGCATGAATGCATAGCAGAGTCCAACAAGAAATGATAGTTCCTGCCACGTTTCTCAACCTCATATGCTGGCTACCATAACCATCCCACACCACCCCACAGCGCCGAAGAATATATATATAGTTAATAATCACTTTATTCCACACATTACTTGATTATTACCAGCTAATTAGTTTGATTAATTGATTTGTATTAGTTGATGATATGCTCAGCTAGCGTCTTCTGGCTGCGGTTTCCCGTTGCGCATTGAAGTAGACGGCGGCGACAGGAAGGCCGAGCTCATTTTCTGCTGCGAAGTTGCGGGTGTTGAAGTGGTCTCTGGCAGAAGGAGGAGTCACACACTGCCTGCGAGTCTGCTTGAATATCACAAACACGAACCTGTGGATCCCTATGTTAGGCTTTGGGATCTCATAGCTCACCAACTCTTTGCCTGCAAGGTACATATCAACAACAACAAAAAATATCACTCTCTAGATCTCTCCGAGCGATACTGTCGTTTTATCAGATCAATTTATAATTTATAATTATGAGGTATGTAGATATATGAACGTACCAAATGTGGCATCTGTTGTGCCTGGGATGTCAGTAACCATCCTGAAAAAACATACACAATTTCCACCAAAATAATTTGACTGTTAGATAGATCCCAATAATTGATTTGTTTTGTGCCTTGTCAAAACATGTTTTCTTCGCTGTCTGCCCCGTTCTCTCAGTTTAATTAGGTTCTACTTGATTTCGAGTGACGGCTAGAAACGTTAAGTTTTGCATATGTTCGGATATTCAATTACATTTGCAGGTTAATTAATGATATACTGCGACGAAAGGTGCATACACACATGGTTATTATAAAGAATGATCGAACAAAATTATGCATTTGATTATATTTATCATTTTATGTCATCCATCACTAGCTAGTCTAGCTGTCTGGCGTTAAAATTCACCCAACGTAATCATAATCTGGACATAAAATGAAAAAAATTTCTTCTATCTATTATCAAATAGAAAAATAAACGACAGGTTTAGTTTGATACCAGTGCAAGTGCTCTCTGAGATATGGGTCACTAGGACCGGGAACATCCGGGTCTGTCATAACCTGCATAAAAACAGCATTCTATTATATGTAAGAGGTGATTAAGTTGGATAATAGGAAAGATTTTTAAAAAGTGAACCAGCTTTGAAAGGATCAATATAATTTCCTTTTTGTTGAGTTCTAATTAAATATTAAAAAGAGAAGATGGTGAGAGGAGGGAGCAGAAGAAAAAGGTTTGGGAATTAAATACCAGAGTAAAGAAGGACCTCATATCAGCTCCAGCAATCTCAACCCTAGGCCTGGCCGTCACTGAGGAAGGGAACAGTTCATGGCCATTAAAGACTTGCTTGTTGTTGTTGTAAGTCACAGTCATTTTCACACTTGGGTTGAAAGAATCAAGAACATCTCCTATCACCCTCCCAACAACTAGAGGTTCTGTTGGCATTCTTGCCATTACGAGAGAGTAAGTAACGACTAACGAGAGAGGATGGATGGGCTACTGGAAAGAGACTACTACACTAGAATACACCTTCAGGCCTCAGTGAGATTATTCCTGCTGAGAAATAGGAGAATGAGCTCCATATTTATAGTGTTTATAAAGTAACTTTAAAGCAACAGTTTTCTTTTGTTTATTTATTCTCATAAAGCATGCATTTTTTTCCCTTTGGCCCACAAAACATGCATTCAATTCCTTATATCTTTGTTATTATCTGAGTAAGCATATAATTTTTATAAATAAACATACACGCAGGCTTTACAACGTTGATCATACAAAAAATGACTTCACCTATTTAAACACGATATTTCGAGTTTGACTTCCATTAAATACAAAAAATACATTTAGAATAGCTATTTCTAATTGAGCTTCACAATTCTCGAATTCAAAACAGTTAGAGATCTCAATATTATATGGTTGGATTTTTTAAAAAATTATTGTTCCATGTTATAGTTTTATTGAAAATTATGATGCTAGTTAAAGTAGTATATATATAATTAAATAATCCTACTTCTACAATATAATGATAAAAACAAATATGAAAAATAGAAGAAGACAGAGCTTTCATAAGCCACATACACAATGTTCGGGTCAAATGGCCCCTCTAAGAAAAAAAGAAGTCAAATAACGATACTAAAATGTTTAAAAAAAAGCTCCGGTGGGAGCACCAAATGGGATATATGTTAGGCCTTTTGGCACATAATTTCAACGAGTAATTCCGATGTGGGATATCTTCGGAAATCATATAATACTGGCCATGATTTGACAAAAACCCTTCCCTATGGGTCTCTCCGAATAGGTTCCTAATTGGCTGTATTATCCCTAATCAATGAATTTCTCATCAATATGAGGGGCCTCTTTTTAAACCCCCACCTCATACATTAGAAATTAGTAATCCTGTGTTTTGTGGGCCCTTTCCATGCAAGTTGTCAGGTCTGATGTTTTATTTGATCTATTAAAAGCCGGAAAAATCTCTGACAATAATTCTTCTTCACAATCACATCTCACAGGCTGATCATCATCATCATAAATATAAAAAGTGAGACTATCTCCTAAGTTTTGAATAGAAAATGCTTTACGACTTGCGTGAAGAACCTTCCTCAGTTACACGCACAACTTATGTATATTGCTGTTTCGGGACTTGGGATTCTATCTGTCTTCTTCTTTTAGTTTTTTGGGAGCGAGATTCTTGTGGAACGGTTCAGAGCATAAAGGAGCTCCACCAGCAATGCCCAAGGCTGGCTAGGAGGGGTTTGTTAGTGGTGGGTAGTGTCATTTCAGAATAAAAACGGACTCGGGATTTAAACAAGTTCCAAATTTAGAAAGGGAACAAGTACGAGTCCCTTTAACTGGAAGCTGCTTCGTTAATGCGAAATTTTAGCATGCTGAATCTCCTCCTGTTGTTATCCTCTCTCTTCATCTGCCTGCTTTATATGCAAGTGTTGAAGAAGTATCTTTACGCAAATTAAAATAAAACTCTTTTCACATACTTATTTTGTAGATCGTAAATCATGTTGGAAAAATAACTTCTACCGCTAATGTAAACAGATACATACGCATTCCCATATAAAAAAAGTGCATATTTATTTATTAAAAACATCACTAACGCTTTCAGTGGCATATAGTGTTCCACATTTATAATTAATCATTAATAATGGAATATGTCCCGGTGTGGGGTGTGATTATAAATTGCAGCTATCGTTTTTTATATATAACACTAAACTGCAGAAAGTGTTTTATGTATGTGTATCCAAAGGCCACGCCACGATATGTGCGAAGAGACGTGATTCTAAATTTTACTGGTCCGAAAGCACTAATTTCCTATTATGGTGACCATTAACATTTGCCTTCTAAATGTGGGAAATGCATATGGAAGCTTCATCTCCTAAAAGCCTAGTTTGAGCATTGGAATTGCAGGAAAAAGTCTAGCTGCGCTCGCATTTCTCCTGATGTCTCTGGTTTTTTTTTTTTTTTCCATGCAACTACATGTGATCCAACCAGATATGGACACATGTTGCAGACTGGACGTTAGGAAATAATTTTTAGGTATTCACATCTCAATGATACTTTTTTAATTTCTGCTTATCCTTTTGTTTCTTTAATCTTCATTATGATCCTATTTTATTCATATTTCCTAACAGACTCAGTCCCCACCCCCCCGGCGCCCCCCCAACCAAAAAAAAAAAAGCAGTAGCCTCATTTCCATTTTCTATATTCTGAGATCCCTCCCACCATCATGTCCTTCCTCCATTTCTCCTCCGAAATCTCAACATCATCGTCTCCTTTAACATCGAAATTTCAGGATGATCGTCTTCTTCAACACCATCGTCTCCATTGAGGTAACCCACCCACTTGAATAGAAGCGCCATGCAAGATATCCTCGCGTGTTTTCTACAGGGCCTTCCAAAATTGAGAAGGTCCCTTAACCCATCCTCCTAAATTGATATATTGTACTAATTGATTAAATATTGAAAAACAAGGTCAGTTGTATTACTATAACAAAGGTCCTGCTAAGTATACCAGAATATATAAAATAAAATGTAAATAAACAGCCAAGAAAATTACTTCCATGAATGAATAATAATGCACGCAATGTATTATATACATATATCCTTCTAAAAAGATTTAAGAAGCTAATTACTCAATAGTAATTATACTAATATTATAAATCATAAATATTATATATGTTTTATTTTCCAAACTAGACAAGCCCAGATGGCGTCCTTTGGAAGCTTGCTATGATTTTGGTATTTATGTAAATTCATGATCACCTGTATAAATCTCTGCCTAATTATATTGCATCTGCACCTAATTAATTAGCAGCAGACATTTTCTTGATGGATGGGGTGAGGGTAACAAGGGAGGCAAGGAGAAGATTGTGAAGCTACGCTTAGCATGCATATTCGTCGCTGCAAGTCCCATTCACAGTGTAATAAAGTAGTTAATCAGTTAGTGACTAACTTATTCTGTTAGCGTTGTAACTAATTAGATCTGGTCAGCACATGACTAACCATCAATGACTAATAAGTATTGTACCTGACGATAGCGTTATTAACGAGAGACTCAGACCATTCACTCGTTCTCCTTTCTCCCTCTCTGTTTATCTTCAGTCATAATTCAAACAGCTAGCTAGCATGGTGATGATATATGGCCACTGCCTTAAGTTTGCTTCAGTTAATTTAATTGAGCCCCGATGCAATCAAGTTGTGACCGTCCAAATTGAGTTTAATTAAATATATAGCACTAGCTAGCCAGATCTGCTCAATCAGGTATAAGAGACGCGCGCTTCTTTAATTTTTATGATTGTATCATTTGAATCTAGCAGTCTTGCCAATTGGGCCACAGTCAAGATTAAATCGGTTTCATAAGAAACTTGAAAAAGCTAGCTCTGAATTCAGATTTATCAAAAGAGTCGATCCGAGTTTGATATTAGTGCGCACCTGAGAGAGAATGCCGGTAATTGAGGTTAATGAGCGATGGCCCTGGCTGCTTTTCACCTAGTTCGAACAACTGAAGGCAGGAGAACTGCAAACTGCAAAGACGACGCCCTATGCTTTCGTGTATATAGAATCTATGGCCCATTACTGTTAACCGATGGGACCAATTTATCATGACCATAACTGCTAACAGCTTCTTCCAATGGATTGGTTTAACTTGAGCAGCCAGATCTCTTAAACGAGCATTTTCAGCCATCATCAACGGACGATGAACGAACCAAAGTTGCTGAGTATCTTTAACGATATACAGTGACAGGGTGAAAAAATACGTGCACAAGAAGTGAGGAGGAGCTGTACAGTATAATGGCTAAAAAATTCTTCAGATCGAGCGAGGTATCATATATACTGGAAACGTTCGCTGCAACAAGAAAAAGGATTTGAGTAAATAATATAAGTGCATGAAAGGTATTCAGGACAGCCGAAAGAGAAATAATTGAGAAATGAAGGAAGGAAGCTAACGGAGAAGAGATAATCATTTCACACCATTTTGCCTGCCCCTCTGTCCCCTCGCCCCGCCTCGCGTCAACTTATTCTGCGTGACTGTAATTTCATGACCTTCCACGTTTAATCTGTAGCATCAGCTACAGCCACGTGTCAATGTTGCTAACTAACTTCTCATCATCAGGGTCCCAAGAAAATGATTCCATATAAGACGTTCTGGGTTCTTTCATCAAATATGTACGCCTTCTTTCTTTTTTTTGCCCATCCAGTCACCGGAGCTTCGCTCCGACTATATCTATATCAGGCCTATGTCGTGCATCTAGCTGTAGTGGATAATTTCTTTATACATGGGTGGTCAAATTCAAGATATAGTTTAAGCAGAACCAAACTGTTTATCACTTGGATAAAACTCCTTGGTTATGTGCGCCTTCTTGATCACAGTTGCCTCGCGTAGGGATTAGTTACAAGGCCATACATGTTATGCACTGATGGACCTGGACTTCGTTCACGCTTTTATTTTCTCTCTCAACTTTGGGCTGGGCCTCGTATTTCGGATGCAGTTCTTAATTCCACCCCCCCCCCCCAAATTAACAACAATTTGGGGGGGCAATCTGATGACCAATCATGTTCTTGAATTTTCCTCCATCAAAGAACTCTTGGGGCACGTCAAGTGGATTTCAACTAAACTGCAAAACAATGCTCGTAGGAATTTATGTTCGAATCAGCCAATGATGTCTCTTTAACGATTTCGATGAAAGTTCTTGCTCGTCAAGCTATCTTGAATTTAAATTTTAAATTGAACATATAGAAAATTTGATTTTTTATATGCTAGAAATCCCACTGCGGATGAAAAAAATTATGCTGAGGGAGCAATTCACATTCGTGTTCAGTAATATTTGAATAGAATTATGAAAAATTAATAAATTTTGATAACACTTTCATATCACTCACTCGTTTTCAAAATAGCATTGTGGAGTGTGCAAGTATTATCACAGACAAGTTAAAAATGCAGAGTAGGAAGTGGTAACTCCAGGCCTCTGAATCACCATTTACGGTGGCACATGCAGTATGATCAAAATATAGTAGGTACCATTCACACAGTGTTTGATCTATTAATGCATGTCCCTTTCATATGGAACACAGTTACATGGAATACTGGCCTTGATGAAAATCTTTACCCGTCAGCTATTGATAGGGAGATCATTAGTATTCAGTTATCCCTCTGTAGTCAACATGACAAATTGCTCTGGACTAGTAATTCTCATGGGTAGTATAGTGTTAAAGATGGAGCTATCGTTCTTACAAAGCACTCGCAAACCTGCTCTTTGATTGATGTTCTCTGTAAAATCATTTGGACGGTTCAACTTCCCCCAAAATATCCTCTTTTTCTGTGGAAGCTCATTCGTAACGCCCTCCCGTAGTGATGATATATTGCGTGGCAGTGTCAATATCTTATGTGTCTCTGGATGTGATACTAGAGAAACATTATGGCACGCCTTCTTCATGTGCCACTGTGATCGGATTGTCTGGTTTGGTTGCTTTTCCATCCATCCCAAAAGTTAACTCTAAACAATATGACAACTTGGTTGATAGGAATTCTTCTTCAAACATATAGGGAAAAAGGAGATGGCTATCTTGAAGAGAATCATTCGTATGCTTCACTGTCTTCGGCACAGAAGAAATACAGCTCTTTATGATGGGCAAAAATCCTCCCCCCGGGAGTCATCCATGAAGTTAGAAGGTTTCTTAATATCACTGAAGAGAGTGTTAAGGAAAAGTCTCAACCTAATGTTTTGACTTTTGAATGCTCCCGAGACAAGCATCATTCGATCATCATTTTCTCCCTCAGCAGGATGGGACATTTGTCTTACGAAATAGGGTAAAACAAAGAATCAAATGTTGTCAATGCTACATCATCTGCAGTGGGTCTCTGTTGATGGAATTACTATGGAAGCATAAAAGCAAACTAGATACCCCTTCCTTGCAAAATGCCTTAAAGCAGCTATTTATGGATTCACAATATTTTCAACCTGAGGGAAACTGATAAGCCACCCCTCAACATAGTCTGTGTTGGGAAAAAGTTCATCATCATCAGCTCAACCCATATCCACACCTCAGATATGACTCGACAGGAGCTCTTATTACTAACTAGTTTATTTCGCTCAACCAATATTCCCTGTATATCTACTGGGTCCTCTCTCTCTATTACCATGGATGCTCTTTACGCTTTGGCTATCTGTAAACATTACCTTTAATATATACTATATATATCGTTTTGTTCTTGATAAAAAAACAAAAAGCTAATTACCATCATTTTCACGAATTTTATTAAATTGAATTTTGTAAATTAATATATTCATATATTTAAATTGATTAATATCAAAATTTAATATTTATTTTTTTAAATATTTCCATGCTATAGATATATTTATACTTATGGTTTTTTTTAATAAAACGAAATGTTCGAATTAAAATCCCATGGCAGGAGATTCAATTCCAATTTCCAAATTTGGAGAGAAAACGCTGTGGAGACAATTTTTTTTTTTTTGAATAATAAGGCAAACAAAGCTTGACAGTTATCTATTACATGGCAGCAAAATTAGGGGTAATTGTCCCCAAACCGGAATACAAATCATAATAGAAAGGCTTCTAACAAAAATTAGGTGGTTCAAGTAAATATAGGTACCCTAAGGTAGACTAATGCCCATTTTTGGCAATATAATCAATGCAAACAAGTGACTGTTTACTCAAAAAAAAAATTTAATCTTTTGATTCCTCAATTTTTACTTCAGTTGTAACTTAGTTTCAATAGTTTTGACTCGGTTATAATTCAGTCTCTGAACTTTGAGTTATTGCAATTCAATCTCTATAGTTTTAATAATTTAATAATTTAATCTTTATATTTTAGAAAATAAATCATATATATAGTAAAAAACTAGATACTAAATTATAAAATTATTAAAACTATAAGGAATGAGTTATAATAAGTCAAAATTTAAGAATTGAGTTAGAATCGAATTAACATTATAGGGGTTGAGTTGCACCAAATAAAAATTTAGAGATTGAGTTACAACCAAATTAAAAGTTAAAGGAATAAAAGATTAATTTTTCGTAAAAATCAGCCACTGTCGGCCCTACCATAAATTGATCTTGGAGGGCTTCTCAGCTCATTCCTGGTCAGTGGCCAACACTTCCAGCTCTAGACTGGTCAGAGTCAGATCTCTCCGTTCTCTCTGTTTACATCTTGTGATAAATCTGCGAAACTTAGGCGATCCCGTCGGTCGGCACAGCAGTGGCAGAATATGGCTGCCGGAGCGAGCCGAAAAATATCTGCGGCATCAGCCAGGGCTCATACCAGAAGACCCAATAAAAACACTTCAACTCAGCTTCCTTCAGGTGCCTATTCTCTTTATTCCTTTCATTTGATCTCTCTCGCACAAATTCTCGATTCGTGCTTCGTTTGAATCGAGATACTGCACTACGATTTTTGTGATTATCTGCATCGACGCTCTATGTTTTATTTTAGTTGCTCTGATTGTAGAATAAGCATATAAAGTCAGTCAGTTTCAAAACCTGTGGTGTAAATTGTGATCTTCAGACATATAAAATTCGCTTGACTGAGGCTTCTCGATGGCTATCTGGCTGGGAAACCTAAAGAGTTCATCCCGCTTGTATTGGAATTTGATAGTTTCTGCTCCAAATGATGTTTGATCAAAGAAAGGAAGCCTTTATGTTAAAGCAGTGCGCACGCGCGCGCTCGCGTTCCCTTTTTTAAATCATTGCTTATTACCAGTAATAGGATCATTCTGGACCAAAAATGGATGGACAAAAACTTCCCTTGTTTTTCTTTATTAGCAGCAACTAGTCAAGCGTTCTGTATCTGTAAGCACTGGGATAGATTGATGGTTTTGACTTTTGAGTACACAAGGTGAACTGTCTGTCTTCCATTTTACAATAAGAATCTCGAAAGGTTAGAAATGTACTGGTTCTTGCTAACTCCACTGTATCCCATTTGGGATAAATTATTCTTTGTTCTTTCTTTTTTTTGGGTAGAATGGGATCATTTATTCTCTATGTATTATGTTACTCCTTTTCCTGTGGCCCTATAGCATATCCTAGGCTTTATGGGTGTCCATCCCCTTATGTTTTCTTTATTGTAGCTTATCTGATAGAAACTTGGGACTTATTAGACACGTGGCATTTTTTTCCCCTTTTGAATGCCGTTTTCCACTTCTAAATTCTAAACCACAATCTCTCAGGAATGATCAAGGCGGTTCTAGCAGTGTTTTCTGTTGGATTTCTAGCATGGGCTTTTCAGGTTATTCAGCCTCCTCCCCCCAAAACATGTGGCTCTTCTGATGGACCACCTGTAACAGCATCGAGAATCAAAC
>QFDD01120334.1:0-14561 GCA_006871305.1 Vachellia collinsii
GGTGTGTTCTCTATTTCAAGCCTATTGCTACTGTATATGAAAGTCCTTTGGTTGCCTGCTAGGAGAAGTTTTCCTGCATATCGGTTGGAAATACAATTGTAAGTACATGCATTTTATGGCAACTGAATTACGTCTGCTACTGTTTTAAGTTTTATATACCCTGCCTACCAGTAAGTGATATCATCATGTATCTGCCTCAACATCTGTATGGCATGTTACATGCAATAATTTTAATTTTCCTGAGGTTATAAGAGTAATGTCCCTGAAATATTTTGATTCTGATGTTGTATTTCCTATATTTTATCATTGCTGCCGCAGTTTAGATAACTCATCTTGAAGCTTTTATTGCCTAAATGAAGCATGGGTTTGGGAACACCTCAAATAAATGCTTTTGCGCTTTGCAAGACAAAACTTCTTCTACATATTTACTTACAGAAAGTCACTTAAAATAACCTGATCCCCAAACAAGCATTTAAATTTTTTTCAAATTTTGTGTGTGTGTGTGTGTAGCAATCTGCTCTTAACTTCTAAGTTAACGTGATCTATATTCTATATTATCTTTTAGAAAATTTGTTTCAGTGTAGCTGCTACTTATAAGGTAAGTAATTAGTAGGCTTATCTAACGCCCTTTGTCTCTCATTAATTTTAAAAGCATATTGAGGAACATTAAATGTGAATTATATTAACTTGACTTCAAGTGAGCTAACCATTCGTCATATGTATAGCCTTTTTCTTTGTAGAATATATGTGACTGCTCATGCTTCTTCAACATATTTCCTTTTTTTTTAAAGTTATCTTGCTCATGTGATTAATTGTTAGCGGCACAGCTGTTATATGGGCCTAAAGCCCACACAAACCCTAATTAACCTTGAGATATTTTAGGCTGGTTGTTAGGCATAATATCTGGAACAGATTATTATTATTTGTTAGTGATTTAAATCTTTTGTAATCCCAAAGATCTCGGGATACTTCCCTGATCTGATTGATGCTTGTGTACCCATTTATATTGCCCTTAGTTGATGAATAATATAATAAAATTTACGGCATCTGAAAACATTCATGGTATCAGAGCAAGAAGAATGATCCGTTTTGGATTAGGCTTCAACGAAGGCCATGGTGATCAGATGATGCCGGAGACTGAACCTCTAGGTCTAGCGGCTAAAAATTCATCAGGTCACCAAGCGCCACAAGATGCCAACCCAATAACTATCACTATTCATCGTCTTAATGGAGAAAATTATCTCCAGTGGGCTTCAAGTGTGCGGCTGTACACACTAGGAAAAGGGAAGTATGGCTACCTTACTGGGTCAATCAAGCAACCATCAACTAATGATGATAAGTATGCAAGCTGGGAGGCCGAGAACTCTATGGTTCAAGCATGGCTCATCAATTCTATGACCACCGAGATAAGTTCGCATTTTGCGTTCTTCCAATCTGCCCAAGAAGTGTGGGAGGCAGCGAGAGACATGTTTGCTTCTCACAACAATAGAGCAGCAATCCTAGAGATAGAGAGCTTCCTCCATGACTGCAAAAAGGGTAATCTGTCTGTTACACAGTATTTTACTAACCTAGTTCATCAATGGCAGCAACTTGATTTATATGAACCACTGGACTGGAAAAATCCAGAAGATGCAGCTCTGTATGCAAAGGTTAAAGAAGAAAAAAGAATTTTTAAATTCTTGCTGGGCTTAGATGCTAGCTATGAAGAAGTCAAAGCCAGAATTATGAGCCTTGATACACTACCACCACTCCGAGAAGTATTCTTTACTGTGAGAAATGAGGAGAGCCGAAAGAAGTTGACCAACATAGCACCAGTCATAGTCAATGACTCCCAACCAAATGCATTGCTGTCAAAAGGACCTGCCCAAAATGACAATAAAGCAAAGAAGAATAAATGGTGTGACCATTGTCACAAATCTGGTCATACCATGGATATTTGCTGGAAAATTCATGGCAGACCAAAGAAGGGGAGGCAAGAAAGTCGTGGCTACAGTGGATCTGCTGATGACAAAAATGACAAAAGCGAATCAGGTTTGAATAAGGATGAGGTTGAAACTCTCAGAAAGTTACTCGAGAAACATGACCTTCATGGCAAGAATGTTGCATCTGCATATGTAGCACATACAGGTAAAACAATACTTGCCTTAAATGCTAGTGTGCATCACCAAGAATTATGGATTGTAGACTCAGGAGCCACTGATCACATGACTGGAAATTCAAACTTACTTACTGATATAAAGCCATGTCATTTAAATATTTTCATTAAAGTGGCTGATGGTGACTCTGTTAAAGTTGAGGGAATTGGTACTGCTGTTATTACTGAATCACTAGTGCTGTATAATGTATTCTATGCTCCTAGACTGAAGTGTAGCCTTTTATCTGTGAGGACAATGACACAAAATCAAAACTGTGACGTGTATTTCTCTGCTGCTCACTGTCTTTTTCAGGATCTGGCATTACAGAAGATGATTGGCATCGCTAAAATCTTAGAGGGACTCTTCTGCTTGGAAGTTCATGCACCAAGAAAGACACAAAGGCAAAAAGTTTGTTCCACAGCTCTCACTACCAGTGCAGAAAATAAATTACTATTATGGCATTATAGATTGGGCCATCCGAGTCTACATTATATGTCCAAAATGTTTCCTCATATTATTAATAAAAGGACCTCTTTTTCTTGTGATACTTGCCAACTTGCAAAGCACACCAAAGCCACCTATCCATTTCACCCCCATGTGTTTTCGAAACCATTCAATCTTATACATAGTGACATTTGGGGTCCATCTCGTATTCCATCCTTATCTCAAGCGAAGTGGTTTGTAACCTTTATTGATGATCACACACGCTTAACATGGGTGTTCTTGATGAAAGAAAAATCAGATTTAATACCTACCTTTATGAAATTTCACAAAATGATTACCACCCAATTCCAAACATCTATCCTAACCCTTAGGAGTGACAATGGCCGAGAATACATGAGCTCAACCCTACAGAAATACCTTCAAGACCATGGCATTCATCACCAAACAAGTTGTGTTGACACACCCCAACAAAATGGCACAGCTGAGCGTAAAAATAGGCATCTTTTAGCTGTAACCCGAGCTTTAATGTATACTAATCGTGTTCCTAAATATTATTGGGGTGAGGCAATCCTTACTGCTGTACACTTAATTAATAGGATGCCATCTAGACCATTAGGATTCAAAACTCCTGTCGACATTCTCACCAAAAGCTACCCTAACACCCAACTTATCTTGGATATACCTTTGAGAGTTTTTGGGTGTGTTGCTTATGTTCACAATAATCAGGGCACCAAACTTGATCCAAGAGCTCATAAATGCTTATTCCTTGGCTATCCTTCCTCCCAAAAGGGCTACAAGTGTTATTCTCCAACCTTAAAAAAAATGTTTGTCACCATGGATGTCACCTTCCTAGAAGACCAAGGGTACTATACCACATCTCCCATTCAGGGGGAGAGTGAACAAGAATGGGAGTTCTTAACCTATGACAGCCCAAACATCCTTGAAAACCAATCTGAAAATTATGATCCAAACAGACCTGTAAGTGTCCTTCTAGACAATGAAGATGCCTTGACCGAATCTGAAACCTGTCCAAATACACCTGGAACTGTGTGCCCAGATAATGGAGTAGACTCGGTAAGGCCAGAAACAATGATAGATGAGACAGATGCCAATGGATCCATGGAAACAGCTACTGGAATTGACAATACAGCACAAGAAAATGGAACAAATGGTAGTTCAAGCAGTGGAAATCCCTCTAGGTCGAGGCAAAGTCAAGAATCAACTGCAATTCCAGAACCTGATGATCTTAGGTGGCCAATTGCATTGAGAAAAGGGGTAAGACAGTGTACTATGCATCCTATAAGTAATTATGTCACTTATGATAATTTATCTCCATGCATGAGAAGTTTTGTGACCAAAATTGAGGAAGAAAGAATTCCCTCAACATTTGAAGAGGCATACAAAGACCCTAGGTGGAAAGCTGCCATTGAGGAAGAATTAAAAGCTCTAGCCAAGAACCAGACATGGTGCATAATGAGACTACCTGCAGGGAAGAAATCTGTTGGATGCAAATGGGTGTTTACAATAAAATATAATCCTGATGGAACCATACAGAAGTTTAAAGCTCGATTGGTGGCAAAAGGGTATTCCCAAACCCAAGGAATTGACTACCAAGAGACCTTTGCTCCAGTTGCTAAGTTAAACACTATTAGAATACTACTATCTCTAGCAGCCAACCTTGATTGGTCCTTACATCAATTGGATGTGAAAAATGCTTTCCTAAATGGGGACCTTGAAGAGGAGGTGTATATGAATATCCCAGAAGGACTTGCAGAGCATGGAACTCCAGGTATGACATGCAAACTGTACAAATCACTTTATGGGCTAAAGCAATCACCTAGAGCATGGTTTGAAAGATTCACTAAAGTGGTTAAAACTTCAGGCTACACACAATGTCAAGCTGATCATACACTTTTTGTGAAGCACTCAGGAGCTAAAATGGCTATTTTAATTGTATATGTTGATGACATAGTTGTGACAGGAAACGATATTGATGAGATAGACAAACTAAAGAAATCGCTTGCTAGTGCCTTTGAAGTGAAAGACCTTGGGAACTTACGGTACTTTCTGGGAATGGAGATTGCTAGATCTAAATATGGTATCTCAGTATCTCAGAGAAAGTACACACTAGATCTTCTCAAAGAGACAGGGATGTTGGGAGCAGCACCGTCTCCAGTTCCCATGGATCCATCAGTCAAGTTAGAATACAAGAAGGAGGGAATCCCTGTAGATGCAGAGAGGTATAAGAGACTTGTTGGGAAACTCATCTATCTATCCCACACAAGACCAGATATAAGCTATGCTGTAGGGGTGGTGAGTCAATTCTCAAACCAACCTCAAGAGGAGCACATGAATGCTATATATACTATTCTGAGTTACTTGAAAATGACCCCTGGAAGAGGGATTTTCTTTGCAAAAGGAGAATCAAGGGGGGTAGTAATCTACACTGATGCTGATCATGCAAGGGATTTAGAAGAAAGAAGATCAACAGGAGGCTACTTTACCTTTGTATGGGGTAACTTAGTTACATGGAGAAGCAAGAAGCAAACAGTGGTCTCTAGAAGCAGTGCCGAAGCAGAACTTAGAGCACTAGCTAATGGAGTATGTGAAGGAATGTGGATCCTTAGAGTCCTACAAGAATTAAAAATCAGCATCCAACCACCAATAAAAATGTGGTGTGACAGCAAAGCAGCACTCCAAATGGTTCAAAACCCAGTCCATCATGACAGAACTAAGCATGTGGATATTGACAGGCATTTCATAAAAGAGAAGATTGAATCAAGGATAATAGATCTCTCTTATATCTGTTCCAATTCTCAAGTAGCTGATGTTCTTACAAAACCATTGGACAGACCCAAGTTTGAAGGCTTCAGAAGCAAGCTGGGCATGGAGGATATCTACTTGCCAGCTTGAGGGGGAGTGTTAGCGGCACAGCTGTTATATGGGCCTAAAGCCCACACAAACCCTAATTAACCTTGAGATATTTTAGGCTGGTTGTTAGGCATAATATCTGGAACAGATTATTATTATTTGTTAGTGATTTAAATCTTTTGTAATCCCAAAGATCTCGGGATACTTCCCTGATCTGATTGATGCTTGTGTACCCATTTATATTGCCCTTAGTTGATGAATAATATAATAAAATTTACGGCATCTGAAAACATTCATTAATTTCTCTAATTTTGGAAATCGCTTTGTATCTCCAGTACCTTGATATGGGTGTGGCATCTGAAGGTGCTTATCACGCTCTAAACTTCTATCAAGGAGAGTGCAGCAGTTATCCTGAGCATTCCCAAGAATTGATTGAAGATCAAAAGCCCTTGGTAGGAACTGCTGAAACTTATGAGCCTCAAGATAACATTTCATTGAATAAGCCTGAGCAACATGCTTTAGATGACAAACCGGTGAACGATGGCATCAAGGCTGAAACAAGTCATGATGGATATTTCTTGAATCACAATTGCACATTTGATGGGACATCCTTGGATGCCACTGATGGGTCATTCCTGGAAACCAATGATCTGGTGAATCCTGCTGATACTGATGCGTTAGAAGAGTATCTTACTTACTTTAATGACGTTGATGATATTTCCCAGTATATCTCTTTTGATTCTCCTGAGTTGACAAGGAGTGAAAACCTCGATGCTGACCAAAGACCTCCCTTAACGCAACTGGTAAGGGCATTAGATTATTATCAGAGGCCTCACTGATTTTTTTAATAGAATTATATTAAACTCAATATTCATTGGCAGGATGTGGACGGAGAATCTAAGGATATTCTCATGGCAAGTAAAATTGATGCGGAAGCCCATTCTAGTGAAGAAGCTTCTTTGAAGAAACGTATAGAGGCATCAAAATTGGTGTCAGGTGACAAACTAGTTTGCCTAGAACTCCTAATGTTCAGTTATTTTTCTTGTGCATGTGCGCCTGTGAATCCCAAAATAATGAGAGTATGTAAACTGATATTTTATCCCTATTGTTTAAGTTTTATATTTCTCTTTTGAACTTGTAGTAATATGAGACAGCCATTCTGTATTTTTTTTGGCAGAAAATACATACCCATTTAAAAGTCAGGCCGGTCACTTGTTGGGCAGCATCCCTGCTCCCCCTGCATTTACTTCAGAGTTTCCTCCCAAAGAAATTGCTCTTCGTCTTCATTCCACGGGTCAATGTTCCAATTCAGCTCATGTAACTGCAGGTATGATCAGAATAACAGACTTCACTGTAACAGATGACAGGATGGACTGGATGCTGGGCAAAAATGGGGAGTTCAGTGTTGTAATCTCATCTTGCTTTTGGCCTGGTGTTAACTCTGTTGCTTCAGCGCCTATTTCTGGTTTACTCTCTGGGAAGTCTGCATTTGTAGTGTCACACGGCTGGATTTACTTAGTCTTCTTTTCAGTGCTGATTCTTTCACTTAGTTTCAAGATCGGAAGTTTCATGTATGCCGGTAAATGACAATCCAAAGGCTTTTTATGCTACAAGGAGCTGCATTCAGCCAAGCGACCTCTGGTGCGTATGGATGTGTTCCTGTTGTAGGACTAGGATTAGGAATAACCTTTTAGATTTGTCGAAGAATGACAGTTTGAGGCATGAATGACAAAAGTCAGAATTCTTGTGAAATACTCTATCAAAGTTATTCTTTTTATCTTCTAGAGTATTATTATGATTATTATTAGTTCTCAGTAACGTTGAACTTCAAGAAGCATGAATGGCGAGTACAAAAAACTTTGATATTATGAATGGCGAGTACAAAAAAAAACTCTGATATTAACTTTAGAGACACATGTAATAACTTTGATCTTATGTAAGAATTCTAATTTTGTAAATCTGTTAGATGTTTTTATTATCTTATAATGGTACGCGGCGCTCGTATGGTATGTATTTGTTCATTGTAATTTGTACAGCTCATGTAAATTTTTAATTACCCTAGACTTAATGCTACAGATCTAATAAACTGCAATCTTTATCTTGTATGTGAACTTCATTTTAGCTATGCTGGGAGTAGTGGGGATTGGGACTTGGATTAAATTGGATACATAAAACTTTATATATGGATTTGAAATAATTTTTTTGTTACAGCTCTGTTAGAATTTTAAATATTTAATCTGCTCTAATTATTTAAATATCAACCATCATCTTTTCATGTTAGTGTGTAACAGTATAACAACTCATTTTCATTAGTTTGGCTTTTTTTAACATGCGTATACTAAAATCCAGAATGACAAAAATTATGTTTTATAGGCACATGTATTATTAAACACAAAATAAGAAATTCAAACAATGATAATAATCTATCCTTTGCGGTATAGAAGGATTCTTTTGCCATTTGAGGCGTTAATTTACCCACTAAAATATCGCTCATCTCTACCCAAAATCCCAACCTGACAATTCAATGGTTGTCTAAATTTTGGAGTAAACAAATTTCATTAGTGATTCTTTTAAAACCATGGCTTGTCATGATTATGAATTTCATATTTCCATATTCAAATTTGTCTCACATGAGGGATTAACCATTTCCACTAGATGCAATTCTTGGTAATAACAAAAATCATTTACGGTTAGTCCAAAACATACCCATTTTTTATAAATAATTCATATAACCCATTATGTAAACATAGTCATGGAAGAGGTCGGCTCCAAGATTTTGAAACAAGACGACCAGGGACGTGAGAAACATGATTAAGCAATGACTCGGCCTTTGGGACAGATATATAGATAGATTACAAATAAGAACATAGTTTCTAGAATGTCGTCAAAACGAATTACAAAGTCATAATACTCATTATTGATTTATTCATAAACCTCTATTTTAACTCAAGTAACCCATATGTGGATGCTCGCTCGCTCCAAACTTGTTATTGTGCATCATTACTTTCTGTGAACCTGTTCTCAATATCTGTATTGACCTTCAACCCGTATCATTAATTTACATCTCTCCTGGCAGCATCGTATCACCAGGTAGATCGCACACAGCGATTCCCTGTCCCCACCAAATAAAATGTTCATAAGAAACAAGTATAAATGGACATGTAAAGCATTCATTGTTGGAACTTGGAAGAACTAGACTGAAACTTGGTTCTTGAGAACCACTTAAGCATATTTGTGTAGTTCAATAAGTAGGATAGGAATCTACTTTTAAACTGTTCACATGTTCATTGCAAATGTTTGCACTGCTAATATGGTGATATGGTATCTTACCTCGCCCGTTAGGTGAGCCACACATCTCTTCTCAGCCAGCAACTCAGCTTCCGTCTGCAAAATACATAAAGTGATGCATGAGCCACTATATTAAGGTATTAGTTTTACATTTCAATAATTTAATAATAGTTCGCCTGTGTTGAATATTACATGTCAAAAAGGCAAATTGATTTCAAATCAAACCACATGGGGTAAGCTATCACTCATATTTTTTTATATATGACTAGAAGATTATAGGCCTCATATTTCACACTAAGTCTGAAATGAATCACATTGTTTATTATGGTTTATAAATAGAGTGCATCTTAGTTTATATCATATATATCAGCATATTGATTTTGCAATTTACATAAGCTTTGGTTTAACCCTCCCTATGAATTTACAAAATAAAATTACATGCTTACCTTAGCTATTCGCTGCCGAAGATAGTCATCAAATATGACATCCTTGATGAGCTCATAATCACCATCTCCCTAAACGATGTCAGCGCATTAGAAGCAAAAGAAATTCAAGCATCTACTAAGGGAAAATTACACCTTCGGACCCTGATGTTAAAATAGTTTGGTTAGTGGGCCTTGAAAATCATGATTATTTTCAAAGGCCAAAGTTACTAGACTTCCAACCAAATGTAATCTCAGATTTTTTTTTTTTCTTTGCCAACAAAATGTAATCTCAAATTTTAGAAAAATTACTAACAGATTTCAGAGAAATAGCTTTGAATGGCTGAATGACTCTAGTAAATCCAATAAAAATCTGGAAGTAACTTTGGCCTTTGAAAATAATTAGGATTTGTGACGTCCCCTTGTCTGAATACTTTAACATGAGTCCCTAGATGAACTTTTCCCAAGAATTAATGTCACACTGAGACTCACATCTGATCTGCACGGCATGCTGAAAACGATATCTTCGGCTATACCATAAGGATTTCCGTTGGTATATACCTGGTTTTGCATATGCACATTGTGAGATTAAAGTAGAAAGGATGACACAGAAAAATGAATAAGGCGATTTTGTGCAAATCATGGTTTGCACTTTCAAAGTTTCCGTGGGCAGTATATATAACTCCCAGGGATAACAGTCTATGGTATACAAACTTCAACACCACCTTATTCCTTAAATTATCACATTGAAAGAAAAATTCATCCTGGCCAAAACTGTCAAGATTGTTGTTTGTAATTTACTTTGAATTCCATAAAACAACCAGGAGTTACACTTCTCAGTTATATGTGACAATTTTTTTCTGTGTCATTTTAACTATGAGTAACTTACACCGGATGAAAACCAATCACCCTCAGGAGTAGGAGTGACTAAAGACCGTATGGCATCAACAATTGACACAGCAGTTGATGCAGCAGATGATCGTCCCCACTTTTGAATAAGCACGCCACCTCTCTGCGAACCAAGAGATTTACTTATCAGCTATTGCCAATAAGGCGGAAAAAAGTAGTGTAAATTATGCATTGTTTTCACATGTAGCTAAAAAAATAACATTCTGTACGAGTTTTACCTTTTGAACCTTTTCAGTGAACTCATTCTCTAACCACTTATGGTCCTTAATCACTTCTTTAACAGGCAAAGAATCAATTCTGGCATTTAAGAAGTCAGGGACCTGTGTGTTATGTAACACCATGTCATGAAAGAACATGAAGAAAATTCTATTCATGAACAAAGTTTTAAAATCAAGGAAATAAAAATTTTGGTCCTTAAACTTTATTCCCGGAGAACACAGTTCTAGATTCCAACTTGCCAGTTGTTAATACTCTTGACAATCAAAACAGGAAAACATGCATAGATTTGAAAGTTTGTATTGACTAAATTGCTTTGGGATAAGATTTAAGGACCAAAAGTAATCTCCTCAAGAAAGAAATCTTCAATGACCTGAGTAGTTGAGTGGTTCCCCCATATGGTCACATTTGAAACTTTATCGTAGAACACACCAGCTTTGAGAGCAAGCTGTGCATACACAATTAAGCAAAGACAGAAAAACTAATGAGTTTTTCTTTCACTGCAATATGAATCAAGTGGAGTTCATAAACTCTGTTTACCTGACATTTAGCTCTATTTTCATCTAAGCGAGTCAGAGCATGAAAATTCTTAGCAGGAATATTAGGAGCATTTTTTAAGCATATCAATGCACTGCATGAAAACACACAAAAACATATACATCAGTACTGAAAGGCATAACATGCCCCCAAGTTTGAACACAACACAAAGAAAAATAAACTATCTCTCACTTTGTGTTGCAAGGGTTGCCTACAACTATAACTTTGACATTGCGTGAGGCCACAGCATTCAGTGCCTTTCCCTATGGTCCAAATAAAAAATATTTCAGGTAAGTACTATTGACAAGTGTCCAGCCGACAACAGTTAGACAAGGACCTATGTCTAATACCACCTTACCTGTTCAGCAAAGATTTGTCCATTTATGTCTAATAAGCCTGCCCGCTCCATTCCAGGACCTCGAGGCTTTGCACCAATTAACAGGGCCCAATCTACATCTTGAAACACCTCATACGGATCAATCCCAATGCTCACCTCCCTCAATAAAGGAAACAGTGAGTCCTCCAGCTCCATCGCAACTCCTATACATTGAATTGGGAAATAAAAATTAAAAGGCATCAATATTATGTAATCATCAGCCAACATCAAGAAATTTCTTGTTTCAGTAGGCAGCATAGTTGAATGACGTTGTCCTCACATAGAGGAAACTACTGCAGCAAGATTGATATTGAACTGTTTTATTTCATTTTAATTTTTTGTTCAATGCAACCAAGAAATAAACTACCCATAATGGAAAATTAAAATGTTTCCACTTGACCAAGCATATGTTTGGAAGCATTCATACTTTATTTTATTATTTAAAACGCCATCTCTCTCTAAGTTGCAGATTCAGTCAGGCTCTAGGCAGAGCACTCAGACATACTCATTCATACTGAAAGACACGCATTTGACGAAGGAACAGATCTTCTCACAACCAAAACTGAAAGCCAATCATCTTGTAGGCAGGCGTATTCTGCTTACTAATTTTACAAGGGACATCTCTCATGAAAACAGATTACAT
This sequence comes from Vachellia collinsii, assembly GCA_006871305.1. NCBI lineage: Eukaryota > Viridiplantae > Streptophyta > Magnoliopsida > Fabales > Fabaceae > Vachellia > Vachellia collinsii. The sequence continues at coordinate 11,842 of QFDD01120334.1, forward strand.
GGTTAACTAGCTCGATTCAAATCCAAATTTTAAGACCATGTATTATTTAGAAGCTAGAGGACGATTTCAGGTAAGCTTTACTTGTCCTTTTGACAAAAGACAGTACACTAGTTTATGCTAACTGACAATGAATTCAATTTTATCATATTTCAAGAGGCTAACCTTCAAGAGCTTGGAATGATCGTTCAGATCCCAGTAGTTTCAGAGCGACAGGTTGGTCAGGACCAAATACCTCACCAGATGCAAGCTGACATAATAAACCAAGTTAAAAACCAAAGAAATCATGATAGACTATGTTACTAAAAGTATAAAACAAAGTATCTCATTAATTTGGGTTTTTTTTTTTTGGGGGGGGGGGTGGGTTTCAAGAATTTGAAAATGAAATAATAAGTTGAAATATCACCCAAAAAATAGTTCCAACTGTTAATATGCAGAGAAAATTTTCAAAAATAACAAGACAGGAGTACTTAACGCTTCAGACTCCTCAGTTTGAATTATGTGGCATGTAGCAGTCCACTTAATTAGCTATATGTTTCCCGGAAAAGATACAATAATTTAGTGCATCTAGCAAATCTTCAAGCTAGATAATAATGGACCAACAACATCAACTGAATTACTAATATGCTTCGGTCACATACTTCTAGATTTATATCCGAGATACAGATATACCTTGAAAAGAAGATGATTCGCAATCATTCCAGCAGCACCTGAGACTGCAATGTTAATTAGTTTCTTCCAGGATCTTGTCTCTGCTTCCTGTAAACACCCAGGCCGAGTGATTAAAACAAAAAACTCATGTAAAATAGTGAAAGAACTCAAACTACGCATGCACACAAACTGATAATAAATCTTCTCAATATAATATCAGCTGCTGATATTGCTGGTTTTTTTGTTACATCAGTGATTCATTGGATTTTTTGAAAGGAAAAAATAACTGGGGAATACTGCATTGTGCACAATAATTTAAATATTTCAGGCAGTATCTGTATCCCCACAACATTCAAAAGCACAAATCCATAGTAAGGCAGCATTATAGCATCCAAGACAAGGTTGATTAAGATCAAAATTGTAATAGAAAGTATAAAAGTCGTACAGTTGATAAATTAATTTATCTGATCATTACTTTAGTTTTGGTTCTCAGACAGACAGCAATCTTTGTTTCAGCAGGAGTCAATGCGATTAGTTAAGTTAGCAGCATAAAATGCATAATTCCATAGATAATATGAAGGCTGATTCACTCAAACTGTTCCTGATATAGACCTTCGATGATTTGGCTCAAGAAGTTTAGATATCAGAACACACACACACACACACAGAGGATTACACTTGTTGAATTTGCTCATTAATTTATCCATTAACAGTGAACTCCAATTAAATTAAAAGATTAAGAGTCTGTGGGTGATAAAAATGTTTCCTCATTTCAATTTAACTAGTAAGATAGACATCTTGAAAGAACGCAAAAGGCCAAATATCATTGTCAAGATTTATCTTAAAAATCTTATTGCTTTTATTGGAGTTTACCAACACAGGAAAAATCAATGAGAAAACGTTCATAGACAAAAGCCAAGCATCTGCATCTGATTCTACCCCATAGAAAAGAAAGGTACAAGCATCTGAACTGATCACACTTTGGAAAAGCAGTTAAGATGTACAGATAAGGACAAAGATGCTCCACCTGTACCATGGGAATTATGTATCAACATGCACATAATGGGAAACAAAACGAACGTCACAAACCTTTAGACAGTTATTGTTCCAAAAGTAAAGCGAAGACAACAGTAAAACCCACAAACCAATCAATACTGAGAAAGAGCATTCTTACAAGATCATGGACTAAGAAAAACATGAATACTGACATAAATAGGACACACAACGCAATTTGCTTCATAGATCATTTATAACACCCAGATTGTAGGTTTAAGACCATGTGTTGCTATATGGACAAAAACTAAGAAGCAACGCAAGAAACAACAAAATACAGGATCCTTAAATGCAATCTTGGAGTCAGAAAATTCTATCTTTTTCTTAAGTACCGATGCTTATTGATGAAAGAAGGAAGGATACTTACAGCCTTCAAATCATAGGTAAGGCAGAAAACACCATAGCAATCAGGCTTACTCTTGGGGTCTTGGGTTTGCACAGCTGGCGCTTGAACTTCACTGAGCAGAAAGAGAATATAAAAAATTGAAAAAATAGTCATATCCATTGAGTTGAATTTGTTAAACAAACAGCAGTAGAGGTGAGATAAAGAGCTTACTTTGGCGCAATAGAGCAAGATATCCTAGCATTTTGGGTTCTATTAAGAGTTCGGAAAGTATTACAGTGGCGGGGCTTGGTGAGACTGAGACGTTTGGGTAGAATTGAGAGCTGGGAAGAAGAGCGAAGATGGGCTATGGTGTTAGAGGGTTTGAACTCGGCCACGGCCATGGCAGCAGAGAGACACAGAATTTCAGATAAAGAAAGAAAACGTTTATCTATGCACTACGGATAAAGAAGCTCAGGAAGAGCTTCTTCTTAAAGGACGCTTCTTTTAACAGTGTGTCTGGTCCAGGGTTCAGACGTTATAGAAAGGACTACACAGTGAACAAAGGGAAAGAAGAAGAAAATTTTGTTGGAGGGGGGGTGGGGGGAAGCAAGAGGATGGTTTGAAATATTAGTGTGAGGATAAGGAAATGACACGTCAATAGTCAGTGTACAGTAACATCATCCATAAAACGTCG
>QFDD01120335.1:0-23782 GCA_006871305.1 Vachellia collinsii
CACAATACATTTTGGTTCCTGTCTCTCTCAAACACGCAGCTTTTTCTGGAAAATGCCTTTTGGGCTGGGAATGCATTCTATGGGCTCCAAAATAATTCCCAAACACACTCATTAGAGATGGCAAATATAACCATCTCAATTGATCATTAGTCCCAGAGATATCATTAGATTTATGTGAACTACCTAAAGAGCATACTATGGCATGTATAGATCTCAACATAACAGGTCGCCCATTACCAACTTTTAAGCATCAGCATCTAGATGTCTTTATCAGATTAGGGAATCAAAACCATCATAAGGAAGGCAATTTGGGAACCCATTTTTATACCTCATTTTGTAAGTCAAAACATAAGGCTCAAAGTATATAAATAAGAACAAGAGCTGATCATGGTTGAATAGCCAAGCAATCACAAAAATGTGAAAAGGAACCAATCATACGGTAAATTTTTAACGAGAAAGCAATTGCCTATCTAAAAATTCTAAATAAATGTTTCTAGTATCAACTTACAAATGCTACAACGCATTAAATATGAATTTTAAACAATAAAATACAATTGTCGTATAAAACATATTTCCTTTTCCTGTACTTATAATTATAACTATAATAGTAATAATAATACTAATTTAGTTATCCCATGTAAAAATAATATTCCAGCGATAGCCCAATGTTATCCTTCAAACAGTCAAGCTCCTAAAGAATCACAAAGGGCTCCCCTATCACCGACAATTATATTGCCGACCCCTTTTCTCTACAAAACCAATTGTAATGAACTAAACTCAAAACAAGGTGAAAGCGGCATTAAGATCTAGAAACTGGAAAAACCATTCCCATTTTCTCGTTAAACAGAAAGCGGTGCAAGAATAAGATTCCAAGGAAAGGGAAGCAGTAACTAACCGCTATCGTCGATAAGGAGAAGCTTAAGGCGATAATTGTAATCGGCACGAGCCCTTGCTGGTGGTGCTGCCATCTGGTATTACTGAACACAGACTACAACTATCCACACAAAACTCTCAATCCCTCACTTGTAAAGAGATTCTTGTAGAAACAGGACACATTGAAGAGATCGGGATTGAAAATGGGGGACAGGGGGTTGAGAAGCGTTCGACAAAGATTAGGAATAGCAAGACGCCTACAGCATGGGAAGAGATCACAGAGAGAGAGAGAGAGCGAGAGAGAGAGAGAGGATCCAAATGGGTTTTCAAAAGAGTTTTGCCTTTGTCTCCGTGGGGGGTCGCTCTATTACCGTTTCGTGGAATAGAGGCGACAGGCCGTATTGCCTATAGAGCCTATAGTACTGCCTGATGCAGCAGCGCTCTCTCCATGCGTTTTCTCGTTATTTGACTAAGAGTTTGCTTGAAAGTAATAAAACCTTAATTTGAAAAGTAAAAGAGTTTTATCTCAATTTATGTGAAATTGATTTTCAGAATTGATTAACAAACATACCCTAAATCTACATTTTTATCCTTATCGAATCATGAATTATCTATATTGTCCTTAACCCATTTCTATTCTTTTACTTCTGATAATTTGTTTTATTCCTGTTACACATATAAGTCGGTAGGCATCTAATAACCCTGATACAAAAATCCTTCTTTTCAATTCCTTATTAAATATAAGGTTGTAAGTTTGGATCTTATATAAAAGATATAGTATAGTAAATTAGGAAATAGTTCTTATATTTAAAATTATGATCAACCCTTTAATTATATCTTATAGTAAATATCGGAGTAGTATATAGCACGTTACCAACATTGTAGTCTTACGTAGCATCTGTGGAATTCATATTGCCAGCTAGATGCGCACAACAGATCTAATGAATTGAGCTATTTGACGATAGCTTATTAAGTTGACATGAAGGAGGGAAATATATTAATTTGAACGAGTTGCTGTAGATTCTCATGTTCAGAATCAATAATGACTTCATGGTAATGCCAAAACAGATCCTTAGGATATGCAGGACAAAAATGATGTAAAGTTGTCTCAACAACTCACTCAAAAACAAGTTGGAAAACGAATCAACTAAAATGAACAATATATAATGACACGCAGGAGAATATAATAGTGGGGCCAGCAATTCGTAAAAGGGATTCCAAAACAAAAGCATTTAAGCTAGTTTTAATGATAAAGTCAATAGCAAAACACCCCCCCTCTCTCGTACATCGTTATATCAATAATGAAAATTTCGATAGAAGCTGCAACTCCAATGTAGTTTCTGCAGGAACATTTAGGTAAGCCATCTCTGGAACAGATAGGAGAGAAAACAAGGGGTTCTTCAAAAACATTCATAATAATCTCTCAAGCACACAGGCCACAACAGCTACTCAAACCAAAATGATACGTAAGCTGCTTTTTTATCACACAGCACTGTTTGATCTGACATACTACGTTAGAGTTAATTCAAGTTTAATTTCAAGGGAAATGAAGACAGAAAATGACATTAGCTGGAATCTGCAGTCCATTTTTCCAATCAGTTTGATACCTATCATAAACAGAACCAAGACACATCATTTTTCAGAGTAATACAAAGGATGATGACATTGCAAGAATATGAATATCAAGATTCTCATATTTTCACCAGTAGTCTCCACATGAACAGATTCCATTCTTAAAATGATGAAACCGCTTTGCATCCCTAACAATTATCTCCCTGTCAACAAGTTTTGATATAAGCTTTATTGCAGAATGACAGTTTACACATGCTCGAAGGTTCTTTGTTATTCTAAGTGTAGTTCCAGGAGCAGTACTAATGAGCCCATATGCTGTTGCAATTCTCTCACTATGATAACACAGATTCTCTTCCTTCTCTTCATAATTCAGATCATGCAAAACTGATTCTGTATGTGGGATAAATCCTACTTCCTTCAGTCTTCTCTCCAACTTTTGAAGCTCATCAAAAATTTCCTCAGCTCTTGGATGTGATGTGTCCCCTACCCTAAACACCTCTAGCTTTCCATTGATTTCAATGAAACTGTAGCCCAGGTCCTTACTCAAACCTTTTTCCCTCATTAGCACGCGAACTTTCGCCACATGATCCCACAGTCGGGCAGAAGCATAGAGATTTGAGAGTTGCACATAGTGCCCTATATTGTATGGATCCAATGAGAATAGTTGGTTTGCAGCATATTCTCCTAAGGTAACATGGCGATGGATCTTGCAAGCACTAAGAAGCGCACCCCACACACTTACACCAGGATCAATGGGCATTTTCAAGACAAAACTACAAGCTCGATCTAGATAACCCGCACGGCCAAGAAGATCAACCACACAAGCATAATGCTCATGACGGGGCTCAATTCCATAGTCTCTCATGCAATGGAATAGCTCCCATCCCTCTTTTACTAGGCCAGAATGATTGCATGCAGTGAGAAGCCCAATAAAGGTAACATCATTTGGCCACACACCTGCTTGCTTCATTGCATGGTAAAGATCAATGGCTTCCTGGCCGCAACCATGTAATCCATATCCCACAACCATGGCACTCCAAACTACAACATCCTTATTAGAAATGGAATCAAATACCTCACGAGCAGATTCTACACTTCCACATTTTGCATACATATCAATAAGGGCTGTGTTAACAAAAAGATCACTTTGAAGTTCATTCTTGCCGATGTAGTCATCCATCCATCGTGCCAGTTCAAGGGAACCAACTTGAGCACAAGCCAAGACTGCAGACATCACAGTAACAGTGTTAGGTTTAATATTTCTTGCAATAAGATCACGAAATAGATGTAATGCTTCCTCAGCATGCCCATTCTTTGCATAGCCAGAAATCATTGCATTCCAAATTATCACATTCGGTATCTCCATTTGATCAAAAAAATATCTAGCAACTGTCACCTGCCCACATTTCGCATATAGAGCAGTCAGTGAGATAAGCAAATCAGGCTCATCTTCAAGACCCATTTTGATGACACAACCGTGAATAGATTTTCCTTGAGCCAAGTCGTCTACATCAGAGTAAGCCCTTACAATGCTTACCAGAGCAATCCAATCTGGTTTCACATCAGTTTTTCTCATCTTATCAAACATTCTCAATGCTTCCATGGCGTTCCCATTCTGAGCATACCCAGAAATAATGGAGGTCCATGAAACAATTGTTCTATCATGTAATCCATCAAACACCACTCTTGCATGATCAATGTGATTGCATTTGGCGTACAATGCCACAAGGCCATTCTGCACAAAACCGTCCCACCCAAGCCCATGCCTGAAACTCTGGCCATGAATTATCCGACTCAAACCAAAATCTGATAATTCAGTACAAGCCTTCAGTAAATACGGAAAAGTATAGCAATCTGGATCAACCCTTGTCCATCTCATCCATCTATACATTTCTATGGCATTCTGAAACATGTTATGCTTCGAATAAGCCCTAATTATAGCATTCCACATGAACACATCAGGGTTACAAAATTCATCAAACAGCTTACGTGCATAACCAAGTTGCCCAGTATCTGAGCTCCCATTAACCAGTTTGGTCATTAGAAACCCGTTATGTTGTAATCCAAAGACAACCAGTTGACCATGAACTTGATTCAAGTGTCTCTTGTGGGTAGAATTACCAATAATAGATGCGAAGAATGAGTTTGAATGATACAACTGGGAGAGGTCATCGACCTCAACGCAATGATCAAGGCCAAGAGGCGATGACCAGCTATAATACTTAAAGAAATTGAAGAACAAGGACATGGGAATTGGAAAAGCTGCAAAATTTTGGATTCTGGAGATGAAGGAAGACGAGCGAATGAGTTTAAAAGCCATACAGTTCGGTCCATCATCTTTTATTATTTGTTAATAAAGTTTACCCTCATATCAATAGATTTTCTTGTATCAAGTAGAAGCTCCAAATGCTTAAATCAATCAGCACAATAGTAGCCTACACCTATGAGTTCTTCGGCCATCAAGTTTGTTCTGGTTCTATCTTCTGATATATTTACAACATTTTCCAAGAGCTACCACTGAAATATGAGGAACCACAGGTCGTAGTAAGTGACATGGCAAGACTATAGAGACAGACACACTGAGTCAATCAAAATGGATTTTTTGTGAAGATGAGCAAGTCTTTGCTGCTTTGATAGGTGCCTTCCTCTCTGGTGGATGCAGCCTTGTTGTGGGACAATTTCACTTCATGTTTAAAGATCATTTTTGCCCTAGAAGTTTTCACAAAGTATCACTAGCCAAAAGTTTTTTTTGGATCAATATCACCTGGAAGTACCAAAATCCTAGCAATGTCACCCAACCTTAACAAACTCGAGCAGTCAACTGTTAGTTGACCGATTGTGCTGAGTTGTCTCTGCCTTGTAGGATGTATTACCACACCTAGGACGCAACATCCTCATCATCTTCCTCACTGAAAAAAAATAAAAAATAAACAAAAAGGCCTCACTCTTCATATCAGACCAGAAAATCTTCACACGTTATTCCATCCAATAAGAGAGAGCTCCACACTTGAAAGCTAATGAGTTAACCCAAAATTCCAAATGGCATACACAATATAAAGTATAATGTAACTGAAAATCAAATTCTCCCGATCTCACTAAAGAAACAAGGAAAATGATTAATCACGTAGGGTATCAATACATTAGGATTCTGCGCGCATCAAAATCACAGATTCCAAAAGGTAGTCCATTCCAGAACAAACAAATCTCTACATCATCGACACCGGCAGGACATAAATTATGACATAGCTGGACAAAGGCAGTGAAACAATAAAAGACTTACCCTTTGCAGGAGCCATTGCGCACTCTTACCGGCAGCTCTTCAAAGCTCCTGCATATATAAATTGCAGCGAGTTAGCCCACCAAAGTACAAAACCAGAAGAATAGAAAGAAACAAAGGCGTAAATCAAGGGCCAGAAACCAACAGCATTTAGATCCAAATATTCAATATTCAATGGAGTCTTAAATAGTGATTAAGTTCGATTCAGGAAAAACGAAACTGGAAACAGAAAATGATATATAAATACAAAATAGTACAAGACAAGTGAAATCCAGATCTCTCAGGAAATAACAAATTTTGGAAGGAAAATTGGCATTAAAATCGAATTTGAATACCTAAAAATGGTAACGAAGATGATTCAATGAAGAACAATTCAACAAGCATATAATCAAGGGCCGATTGGTTTTTTTTTTAATTACTATAAAATTCAATGCAAGAGAATTAATATCAGAAAGGTCCTAAAAAGTTATCAATAAGAATAATTTGAGTTGTCAATGGTAGCGGTTTGAGTTGTCAATGGGACCTTTCTGATATTAATTCTTTTATATTTTATATAGAATTTTATAATAATTCTTCCTTTTGGGGGGGTGTTTGAATGAAAAGGGTTTAAGGTTACTTTGTTTTTGTTTAATGAAAGGAATGGAATGGGTTTTTACTGGTCATGTGTTTGATTTAAGAGAGAGTTGGAAGGTAATGATTAATTTATCATTATATTTTTATATTTTAATTCATTTTTTTATACAATTTAGTTTTTTTCTTTTACGTCTATGCTATATAAATATTTAAACTTAAATTTAAACAGATATTATAACTGTATTTTTTTTTAATAATTACTCAATTGTTGTTAAAAAAATGTGTGCTTTCTTCCTTAGCAAAATTACATTTTTACATGTAATTATCAAATTAAAAGGAAAGTAGATTTGTTGAAAGAAAGATTTCGAAAGTTTTTAAAATAAAAAGATTTATCAACATAAAAAGAGAGAGAGACACCACAAAAAAAACAAGAAAGAAAGAATGTATCTTTTTTAGCTGTGTGAGCAACTTCATAGACTTGGAAAGATTAATGTCTAAGCTTCACATTCTTTTTCAGAGAGAAATAGAGGATAGTGTGGCTACAATCAAACTGAAACCAAGCATGTTTTTATTTTTTCATTGAGGGTATTTATGGAAATATAACAAAGTTTATGAGGGTAAACTAGTCAAAATTCTTTGCACTCATTCAAAAAACTCCAATTTAAAGGATCCAATATAAAGGGAGGGAAGGGATTGAGGAAGCAAATTTTAGCTCAGCTCCTCTCCTAAATTTCAAACTAAATAAGAGGAGGGGTTTATTTTCCATTCCCTTCCATCCCCTCTCTCTAACCACAAACAATGGGGATGCCGTTATGATAGAAGCTAGGTTTTTTGGTAGTCATCAAGATAAGTAATTTTTTTTTATATTTTGCACAATATGATAAAATAAATTCACTCCAAATGCATAAATCATAATTTAGGTATACACTTTTATGAAATATCCTATAAAGTCTATATACTTTATTTAATATTTTTAAATCTTACTATTCTACCTATATGCACTTTCTTCTCTCACCTTTTTCAACTTTACCCGTTTTCTTCTTACTCTTTTTTTTCTGCAAAACTTTTTCTCATTGCTCCATGTCTTCCTTTTATTTCTTAATTTGTTTTAGAAGTATACGAACCCATAAGACAATTCCTCTTCAACATAATAATTATTAAGTTATTCATATGTTTTATTCATTTGTTTCTATTTTAAAAATAACAAAATAAATAAAAGTAAGTTAACATTTCAGAAATAAATAGCAAAAAAATTCAAATCAAAATAGCAATATACAAATTCTTATTTAAAACAAAATTTGTGTATAAACCTTTTATAACAAAATTATTTGCAAAAAATCATAACAAAATAGCGATTTAAAAGTTAGAGTTAAAAGAAAAATTATCAAAAACTGCCCTCAATATTGTTGAAAGTTTACTAAAATATTAAAAGCTAACATCCTAATAACTTAAAGCAATGTGGATTATGACGTTGAAGTTAAAAATTTACAGGAAAAAATAGGTATACATCTACCTTGAATTTTCATTTTGAATAACAAAAAGGTATTATAGTCTTTTAACAACATTTAAAAATCTATAATAACCAATGTTCAAAAAACCGAACCGAACCGACCGGTTCAGACCGTAAACCAGTGAACCTGTACTTGTTTCAATCCGGTTGAGTAGTTGAACTAAGGACCGATTCAGACTAATAAAACCAATGTTAAACCAGTCAAACCGCCAAACTATTGGATTGGCGGTTTAACCAATTTGACTATTGTTTTAAAAAAAATTAAAAGATAGAAACACTGAAAAATGGAATCAGAATGGGATGATATAATTTATTAAATTTTTTTAAAAAAACATGGTAACAAAATTAGCTTTAAATTTTTTGTTTTCTATTTAAGCAAATTTTCACATAATGATGTAAAATAAAATTAATTCATTTTATCCTAATTTTCTTTATTATTGATATTTAATTAAACTCTAAAAATTTAAAATATGGGTAAAATAAAATAATATTCTAGGTTTTAGCTATTAATTTTTTAAAATAAAATACAGTTTACTAAATTATATTATTTTAATATAACCGGTTTGATCCCGGCTTGACCCCGATCTGAACCATCAACCCTTGAACCACTATCTTATCCGGTTCAATGTCCGGTCCAGTTTTTTAAACCTTGATAATAACGTCTATAGATCTTATTAGAGATTTGATAAAAATATAGGTCAGAATTAGGATTTGTACATTTCGATTGAATTTAAAAAAACATTTCTCTAAAAAATTTTAAATTTAAAAATAAATAGCTTCACTAAAAAATTATAGAAAAATGATAAAAATAAATACAGTCTCATTAAAAATATTTAAAAATAATATAAAAGGGGTATTGTTGAAAATATGAAATTGATCTCAGTAAAAATATAAAAATCATCGTAAATTAAATAAATAATTTCTAACCAAAATGTAATTAGCCAGTGGTTCCTGATCTATGATACATTTTTTTTTATAAACCTATGATAAATTATTTTTTTATAAACCTATGATAAATTACTCTTCAAATTTTACTGTTTTAAATTTATAATATTTTTAAATGTGATAATGGTCCGACTCATATTCATCAACTAGAAAAAAATTCCTTTTTTTGTCAGAAATATAATTATATTAAATAAATTTTAGTAACAACAATACAAAAATCTAAAAAAGAAACCCAATAAACAGAGGTTTGAAAGTCCAATCAAAAACCCTAAACCCAACAACACTACCGATCCAAACCCTAGCCTTAAGATAGTTAGAGAACCACTTAAGTCGCATTCTGCTTCATCAAGGGAAGTGAGGAAGCTCCGATAACTTCACCAGAAACAAGGGATTTGGGTTGAAAGACCCTCCATAACAAATCCATCCCAATGGAGAAAATGTCTGCTACCAAACGAGCAAATCTACTATCACCATGCAATAACCACAGCGTAGAGAAAAGCACCGCCGTTGACAAAGACAACCCATATGCTCAAAAAGCCTCCAACCATCACCTTCAATCACTCCCAAACCCAAGACCACAAGATCTGAACAAAGAAAACAAAAGGTAGCACCAGCTAAACCAAAACAGTAAAAAGAGAAAGCTGATCTGATTAAGGGAGAAACGAGTAGACAATGCAACTCCTATTATCCTCCACAAAATCGTTAGGCTTCTTATCATGAGTGATTTAGCTCTCCCTTTCTTAAAAGATTCCGCACAGATCAAAGATGACGTTAACTATAAGAGGAAAAATTAAAATTCAAAACCCTAACGCTAAAAAAAGACAAACCCCATGCCGAACGTAACACCCTTCTAGCTTTTGATTGGCAGGAGAGGCGTTAGAAACCATCAGTCAGAGGAAAGCTCGCTCACGAAAACATAGCCCTCTAAGACTCCACTCAGGAGGGGGAGAGAGACTCCGAGTTCGGAGAGAATTAACTAGTGAAAATTCCAATTACAATGCTGGGGTGTTGAATTTTTTTTTTTTTTAAAAAAAAAGGGGTAAATCGCATGTACTCCAACGCTAACAGTACCAAAGACAGACCAAACTTTTAGGTAACAAATTTATATTGGAATTGATGATGTTCAGGGAATAATAAAATAGTCTTCCTAGCAGCTACAGCTTCGTAGGAGTGGTTAAAGTTTATTTTTACTCTCGTGATTACGAAGTATCACTTGCTATCCAAAACTTTTTTAAAATCAATATTACCTAGAAATACCAAAATTCTAACAATGTCACTAGACCCCAAACAATCAACTGTTAATCGACCCATTGGACTGAGTTATCCCAGACACGTACGATGTATTATCACACCTATGACGCCACATCATATCATCTTCCTCACTGAGGGGGAAAAAAATCAAAAGAACCCCTCACGCTCCATATCAGACGAGAAACTTTAAAATCACCCAGAGAATCAAATATGAGAAAAACTAAAAACTCTAAAATCCCAAAACCAGAGCAACTACTAATCAATTTAGAAAACAAAAGACCATTCTGAAAAACAAACCCTCTGCACTTTCGGAACCAATCTGAAAATCAAAATCAGAGATAAGAAAAAATAACAACCTTCAAGTCCAGAAAATGCAAATCAGAAATGAGGAAGAAAGAAGAAACAATAACAAAATCACATGTAATATAATATCTACTAGTGTCGTCTAGCCATAACATTGCTCCGTCTGACGACGACAGAGCCTCGAAATCCTGACGGCGATGGAGAAATCCCTAGAGGGAGTAAGAAGTAGAGATCTACGTGCATTCAGGAATCGCGATTGAGGCTGAGACGACTTAGTGTGGCGGCAGAGAGGAACTCTGTGATGAAGGCTCACTGGTGTCAACGACGATGTGACTGAACGAAGACGGTGGCTGAGACGGCGTTGGAAGAGCGAGATATAGTTGAGAAGGCAGGAGAAAAGTGATTCTGGTTGAGATCTTTAAGGCCGGGGAAGAGTAACGGTGGCTGAGACGGCCTTTGTTCAGAAAGGGGGGAGAAGGTTCACAATTTTTTTTTTACTTTTTTTTCAAGCATAAATATCTGGAAATAAGGAGTGAGGTGGATGCCACGTAACAATGCCATCTCAACAAAACTCAAGAAAAATCCGTAACTATTTTTCCTTAAGAATTATAGGGTTTGCTTATTCAGAGTCATCATAAAAAAAATTTAACTATATTAAGATTCACTTAGAAAATGGTGTTTTGAATTTGATCCTAATATTATTTTTCAAAAGACAATATATATGCGTGCATGACAGGTTGTAACAACAAATCATATGGCTGAGGAGCCTATTGGATGAGCTACTATAGGTCTATAGCCCAATGGGTTGTTCCCTCAAAGCCTCAAAAACCTAACCAACCTTCCAATCATCTCCAGACAATTCCGGTTTAACATAAACAGCCCCAACTATACATTAAAACACTACATGCTCATGAGTTTTTATTATCCATTAATTCCAACAAACCCACAAACTTTGCTCCAACGTTAATATTTCCAACACCCAAAACCTTTCCAATTGTGGATGTGATTAGAGTACTCATCAAAGTAATGAACTCCTACAACCCATTAGATATAAATCATCCAAATTTGATTCTGAACAGTCCATTTTTTATTTTTTTTTTTCCAAATAGCAATTTTTTTATTAAAAAAATTATCATTTGAAAATATAATGGTTAAATATTAATTTTATTTTAAATTTTATACCTATTAAAATAAATTTTTTATAAAAATAAATAATAAAAAAATCTGATATGGAATGTTCAAATCAAATATGAACGGTTTAAATCTAATGAATTGGGAGAGCTCATCACTCTTGATGACCACCACCAATTCTGCAGCATATGCATCATGATCAGTACAACACTTCCGTTTTTCTCATTTTTTTTTTGGGGGGTGTGGGTTGAAGAAAGGAAGGACAGCCAGAAAATGTTTATCCAATGAAAAGGCTCGAGGATCGAGCAATCACAAAGCCACACTATTCGTTTTTTAAAACAGATCAGAGAAGCAAGCAGGGTCAAGAAGATTTATCCATATAACAATAAATTAAAATATGACTTTCTTGTTTTACAACACATATCAGGCCTTCATTCACATTTATCAATCTGGCATATCTTTTTACACCAGGTACTTCCCCACCATGCCAGACTAGGATGATCTGCTACACTAGCTTATCTTGATAGCCATTATTGCTCATAGCATGAACCTGGACCTATAGGGGCTGTTCTGGCATAAAAGTTTGTGACAGGAGCAGCCGGCACTCCTCGTCTATTTAACAGACATCTGAAGTGTTGCAATCGCGGCAATGCAGTTGAGTTGACATTTCCTATATGTGTTGAATCTTTCTGACTCCACAAGCGTTCTGGGAGATGCAACTAGTAGTTAATCTTGCAGTTTTTTCAAATTTAGTAGCCTGCAACCCCAACCCTCCCTTCACTTTACCAAAGTACATATAAAGCTAGAGCAAAATGTTATATTCATATCTATAAAAGAGGAAGGGGGGGGGGAACAACTTGAACTCTATGTAATTCATGACAGAGAAGAGCTAAACAAAAGAGATTACAAGACCCTTATGATCCCTTTTATATAACTTGCATGTCTTAATCCTTCAGTGATTGTGTATTTCTTGCAGTCAAACCTTCTAAAAAGCAGAGGAAGATAAGTGTTCCCAAACCCACGCTTAGTATGAATTACCGGTGGAGGTGAGAACATAACATAATTACAACAAATTATCAGCGGGGCATGATTACCTGCAGCTGCCGCAGCTCGAGGCCATATTGTTTGCTGAACGTTTGATGCATCAGCCGTCTCACCCCACATGCAAACTTCTCCTCCAAGTACAAGTTTTTGTTGTGCCTCGTCGCGTATTCCTTCAAGTGGCTCGGCACTATAGACCAAATCCCAAGGTACATCAAGATGGTCAAGGTACCAGACGCCCTGGTTACTGAAAATGCACCGGAAACCTTTTGCAACAGCCTTTGGACAAACCCCAGGACCCAACCTAAAAAAAAAAAAAATTACTTGAATGCTTCGTTCTGAAATTGCGATGCTTGAGTTTCATACCACAGTAAAGCAGGTTATACAGATGGAAACTCACCAGTTATGCACTACGGTTTGTGGATGAAGCTTTGATGGGAATGTGTTAAAGGTTTCTTCCCTGAGAAATTACAGAAACTTGATTATATAGAATATCTCTATATTTTAAGAATTTGGTGATTCAAAAGAAGTACAGGTTATGCTTGCTTATAAATACAGAAGACATTAGAATAAACGCGTGCTGTAATTGATATATAGGATACTAGGGGTTAGGGGCTATTAAATATTTAATATAGTCATTGTTTTCAAAATGGCACATCAAACGTTTTCCAAGAGGTTCAGGCATGAAGAAGAATACACCCACAAGATATTGCCTCCAAGGACAAAAGCAGGGAACGCAAGAGTTTTTGAATGCAGGACACTTCAATATAGATAAAGATTATACCAGTTCACAGGAGTCCAATTCTTTGACAATGCTATGTCCTGGGCCTTGATTACAAAATATTCATAGGCATCTTTAGCAGTCATGTTGTGATTCTGAAGCCTGCATTTGAGAGTCAATACTCAGTATATAGAACGAATTTGTGTGGCTTAGTTAATGTGAAATCTTCTGGACGTGGAATCACTTTCTCAGACAGCAGTTAGAAGATTTCTAACAGCACAAAGCTTTCCGAAAAGAGTTTTTTTTTTTTTTTTGGGGCCAAAGCAATTGAGTTGCAAATTTATACACGAATTACTGATCATTGAATAGTTCATTGACACGCCACTCATAGCTATTGCAAAGTATCCATTCAAAGACAGCTCACAGTGAAAAGTACAGAACATTTTATTAGATCCATAAAATAATGCAATAGTATCAATTCCATAAATTATGACATTGTGTATTTATCAGTCTAAGCGTCTGGTTATTTTGATGACTGTATAGAGCTTGAGATGTGCAAGGTTTATAGTGTCACTTAGCATCACCAAATAGAGTAGGGGTTGTATATTGTGGTATTGACGGTACCAACTGACCAAGTATCGAACCTTGTACATCTGCAGCTTCACACAGTCATCACAACAACTAAACAACCCCCCCCCCCCCCAAAAAAAAAAAAAAGGGATAAATAAATAAATAAGGAAGAACAAAGCTATGGAGAGGCATACAGCTAGCCTTTTTTATGCATTTCTCCAACAAAATTATTTCTACCCTTGAATTTACAGCACCATCAAATTCTATTCTAGAGAGCAGGTGTTGAGTTTGCACAATCTTTCTCTCTAGGCAACAGAAAATGACTGATATTTCAAAAGCAAATGAACATAAAGTGTGATCAACATTTAAAAAACAAAAGACACACACACATAAGGGGAGAGGCCAGTAATGATTCAATCTTTACTAAAATTGCTAATGGTTGTAATTTTTGTGCAGTAAAGAAAAAATGAGGCTATTGGTTGTAAGTTTTGTGTAGTAAAGAAAAAAATGAGGCCATGAAATGAATTTCAGTGCCTTGCTGCACTTATATCTCTTGGAGAATGAAAAATCATAAAGCAACAATAACAGTTAGGATCGTTACCATTCCTTCACATGAGTAGTATTGCTCCAGCAATCTGTCAAATAATGTCATTGCTCATCAATTAGCATAGATAAAAAACAAGAACTAGCTAAAAATAATACCACTAATTGCTTTTTATTTTGAGGACCAAATGCATATTTAAATTCTTGAAAGATCACTATGCTCTGCTCTCAACCCGGTCCTCCTATAATAAAACCCCACAATTAGTCGCCAGATTTATTCCCCCCCCCCAAAAAAAAAAAAAGAAAGAAAAAAGAATCCCCCCATTGGATTTAATGAACATGAACCCACATGACTATTAACTAGAGACCTATATTGCTCAGATGACGCCCAAAATGGTGCTCTCTAGGCAGATTTTACAAAGCCAAGTGGCTGACAAAATGAAGTTGTTTTGAAGGAAACTTTGCTTCAACATCATCTTAGGGTGAAATGGCACTTGCGTAAGTCCGGTAATGACAAAATGGATGCCTGTTCATTAATTAGGAGAAATTTTGCCTGATGAATGGACCATTTTGATTGTATACAAATTTTTCAGGGACTATTAGGAATTTAGGACCCAATTGCAAGGTATGGGACTTGAGCCCCACATCAAAAGTATGAGATTCTGGTATAGGATTTACAGGGACCTTGGACTCTCCAACCTGATAGCTAGCTTTTCAGGTATGGTTATCCAAAAACTTCTTATCAAGAACTGCTTTGAGAGGCTTTATGGTGGAGATCCAATAGCTAAAAAGGATTCACCAAAAGCTAAGATGAATAAAGGCTAATTTTTAAGATATTTTGTTTTATTTATTAATTTAATTCTTTAGATTTAGCATACTTTTTTGAATAAATCCTTTGGATATTTATTAAATGCCACGATCTTATAAAATCCATTGGGTATAATATCTTAAAAAGATTTATGATATTATTTTTTTAATCTTTTGAGTCATATTAGGGTTGGTAGGTTGTCTTATTTAAGAAGCAAGTTCTATTCAATTATTTGAGGATAAACGAGAAGTTTTTCCTCAAAAAGTGATAACTTGTGGTTTGTATTCTGAATAAAATATGATTGGGTCATGAGAGTGATCGACTCTTGTAGAGCCTTTTATAACTAAAGATCTAGAGATGAGTTTCTCTAGAATTTTAGCTGATCGGTTAGGAGCCTTTTACAGCTAAGGATCTAGAGACAAATTCCTCTAGGGTTTTAACTAATCAAATCCTTAACTTACGAGTTCATTCGGTTAATCCCATATCACTTCATCTTTGGAGGACCGAAATAAGAGGATTATAATCTTTCAGCAGCTAAACAACAACAATTGCAAGCTTGCACATACGCATGAATCTATAATATCACTGTCATGGAAGAACATTTCATTCATTTCCCTTAGATTGCACCTTTTGTCACAAGACTAATTTACTCAGCAGTGCTAATTATAATATTATTCTTAAAACCTTGTTTAACAACTTCAAGTTTCAGGTCATGCGGCTATTTGGAAAATTTAAGAAGGCCACCAAAGTTTCATACTGACCAGTATTAACTTCATCACCACCCAAGTGGAATAGCTCGAAGGGGAAAATCTTCCTCATATCTGTAAAATTCAGAAAAATAAAATGAAAGAAACATATGGAGTTATTTAATTAATGATAATATAAGAATTAAGGAGCTCAAGCTACACCAAGGTTTAGTCAACCAATGAATCAACTTAAAATAGAGGTGAACCATAACTGAGGTTAAATGCTATCATTGCACTAAAGAGAAAATAAGCAGGAGATTCAAATAGGCATTGACAAAGTTAGTAGCATCAAACAATTTGCCAAATAGAGTAAGGACAACATGAAGTGAACCAAATGAAATAAAACATAAATTGGCTGAGGCATGTCCTATCAATAGAATGGAACAAAAAAACCAAAAGGAGAAAAACAGATTTCGAGCTGACTTCTCATTATGTTTCATCACAAGGCTTAGTTACAAAGAAGAAAATTTAGTGTCTTCTAGAAAGAAAATAGAGACCCATCAATTATTCAAGAGTAAGTATTACAAATTCAGTTGGAGTGTTAAAGATTTCTCGATATGTTTTGAAATATCTTATCCTTCATCTACAAGTTACGGTTTTGTTATTGTCTAGGAGTCTTCAAGTAATCTTCATTACTATCTTTAGTAGTTTTCGTAATTAAAATAATCAAATTGAACCAGTTCAATAAAAAAAACATGACAAGAAGGTGCTGCCAGTGTCTAAAAGTGCGCATGAGCAAGCCATACCATTTATCTTTCCTTTAAACATAAATTTCAACAATAATAATCAAACTACTACCAAGGACAAGGTTTAGTAGGAACATAACCTGTCAAAATACCAGAAATGAGATCAAACGTAAACTTCTTTGAAACATCCAGTGGCTCTCTACAGGAAGGTGCTGGCCAAAGTTCAGGATATCCAGTACCCCTAGTCAAAAATAAAATATGTAAATTTTTTGTCTGATGCACACGTTGTCAATAAAAACATCAAATTTCACAAGCAATTTAAAAGTGACACTAAGATTTGTAGCTAGAACTAAAAAAATGAAAAGGGGTGCATGAATCAAGGTAATTTTAGGCCAAAAAATAAGGGGAAGGGAACGAATTAATGTCAAGATGCAATATATTTATTGGGGTAAGTAGAAAGAATATCAACTTTAAACATCATCCAATATCCCATCAGAAGAGACATTTGCGGTATTATAGATCAAAAGTAACAGGAGCAGATGCATCCTACAGTTAAATTATTGATTGACCAATCTTGCTTGATAGAAATATTCACAATAAATTGCACAAGTGAAAAGCACTTTCTCAGCCTCCATGTGTCAGTTTTATCAGGAAAGTTATCATCAAAAGATAGGTTTTCAAAACTTAGAAGTGCAATATATTATACCATGATTCAGCATGACCAGGGACATCCACTTCTGCCATCACATTAATGCCTGAGATGCCATGAAAATAAACACTAATGAATGAGCGCTGATATTTTAACTGTCAAAAAACTTGACCTCACAATTTACATGTGCATGATATCAAGAAAGTGGAAGCAACAAAAACAAAGAGTCTGAAGTTAGGAATTGCTGCAAACAATAGAAGATATAATGTAGCAGAACCTTCAAAAGAAATTGGAAGAAGCCTCACCTCTCATTTTGGCAAAGCTTTACATCAATGCACAGTGTAACATGAAAAGACCGAAAAACATTAGTCATCAGACAGATAAAGATAGCTAATCCAAGATAATAAATAGAAATTGGCAGATTAATTTCAGGTAAAGAAAACCAACTGATCAATAGGCCAGAAAAATGAAATATTGTTTTGATGTCATTAGAAAAATATCTTCTATTCATGACCCTTTTTCCCAGTGTTTTACAACATATTTTTACCGCATATTTTCTAGTCCAAATAAATTTTGCAACAACAATGGACTAATAATTGACTATTTTAGCTGGAGAACTGGACAATTTGAAGCAAAGATGATAGTACCAGAGACTCAGAAAGAAACCTATTTCAGATATTCTATTATATAGCCCTCAGCTAGTTAAGTTTTGAGAAGGACAATGAAGTATTGGATGACAAAGTAGGAACCTTAAAGTCTAGCGATTAGTAATAAAAGAAATGAGTTGAGCCTTACTTGACAATTTCGTAAGCATCCTCTACTGTGTAACGTTCCCACTTTGTATATGAGCCTTTCCATAATTTTGGATATGAAGGCATCTCAAGAGGAAATGACTGCTCGTCTATGATGTGCCAATGCAAAACATTCTACTGATTATAATTTTGATATCAGCATTACATGAAACAAGATAACAGGGTATGGTAGTTAGGAGATACTTCATTGGTTTCCAATGGTGAAAAAATCAGCATGAAATCAAACAAGAAATACTCATAATGTCTAACTTACAAGTTTAGCATAGGACATAGATTCAATTATCTGCTTAATTACATCAATTGGTAAATAGTGTCTTGATGTATCTGCAAAATAAAATTCAAAAACATTTTTATGTATTATTAAAATCACTTGAAGAAAATAGATTTCTCCTTCAACAAAATTCTGACTTACCCACCATAAGCCCACGGTATGCAAACCTTGGTTTGTCTTGGATAGACCAAGGTGCCTTGTATACTTGTACTGATTTGGTTGAATAATCAAAAGAGCACAACTGACTGAAGGTCTGGTGCATGATGATAGAGAACGGATTATGGAAATGGATCAGCATAAATCAAAAGGAATTACATACTAGTCATTAGTCAACATTTTTTAAAGTAGATTGTGTGCTGTGACCAAGATGCACATGTTGAAGAACAGAAGAAACAATAGTTCAGTTTCAAGATAACATATTGTAACCAAAGAATGCTTTTATTAAATTCTTTACACCACAGTTATAGCATGACGAATAATTAAAAAAATACAATAAAAAATAAGAATAAATAAAAAATGTTGAGTTATAGCAAAACAACTTGGTCAGAAATGTCTGTCATTCTTATAATGAGGGAAAAGGAATGCCATAAAGGCACCACAGGTTTTAGCTCTAAAATGTAACAACCAGCTAACTATTTTGGAATTTTTTTAACCACCCCTCATCCACTTCAGCCACCCGCCCACGCCCAGGAAAGAAAAAGAGTCTAGATGAGGGACATGCAAATATATAGAAAGACACGACACCATATACGGACACCAATATTGTGAGAAGAAATTTTACAGTATCAAGACATACCTCCAATCCACGTAGTGCGCCATAAACTGTATTTGCCTACATGGACAATATCACAATACTAGATTATTAATAACAATCTAAAAATGGTTCTGCCAAAACACATCTTAATTTTGGTAAAACTAAAGAATAAACTGCATATTTCACTTAAAGAGAATAGAAACTCGGTTTCAAGTCTTCGGCACTAAAATGGGGAGAGGGAAGGTGTATACTTTGTAGCTACACCATCAATTCCCCAAGATTGGTGACTGAGCCCCTCGAAAACTAATAAAAGAACCATTGGTAAGAAATAAGCAGAAGCAAGAGGATAAAACCACAACACCTGGAGCTAAGTAACTTTTAGACGTTCCTTTTGGGTACCTTTAACCTAAGGTCTGTACTTGCATAAACATTACCCTTATAAAATTGAAAAAGGTAAATCTATCTCAAGAGTTCCACACATCAAAAGGTTGAGGCTTTTGACCATTAAGTCTATTTCGAGATTCTCACTGTATTTCAGAGAGAGAGATGAAAAATCTCATGGTAGATAAAATGCTCAAAATACACAACTTTCTTGAGAGCCGGAGCTCGAATTCGTGCCCAATTGAAAATAAGCAGCTAGAGTAGATTCATTCATAATTAAGCTAAAGTAATTCATGAAATGCATTGACAACTGATGGAGGTGATACAAAATATGTGTGATATCAAACAGGAATCGAGGCAGGTTTTCGGGGAAAAAATCAGTGTACCTCAATCTTTACTTCCCCAGCAACGGACTGGCCATTATTGGACTTCGGAACGAGCAAAGTATAGCTTTCATCAACCCCAAGTTGAAGCTGCAGCCAAAAAAGAAACAGGAAAAAAAACCACTTTCAAACCGAGAGATAACTTCCTTAATAGAAAAGGAAAAGGCAATCATCAAAGAACAAAACCAACCTCCTCGTTCGCAGAATGAACAGTAATCCGCAATGTGCTAACATCATACGCAGTTATTCTTTCCCTTAATTTCCGAAGAAAACTAAATCTGTCAATTCGCTTGAATATGATCCCTCTGTATCTATCAAATGCAACTTTGACAATAGCGGAACCACCTCCATTACCATCCACGGTAAGAGAGAGTCCAGGATCAACCGAGAGCGTTTCATCGCCGAAGGAGAATTGTGCAGGCAAAGGCCAAATGTAAGTGAGGGGTTCCTTGAGGCGTGGGGTCCTTTTGACTCTGGCACCGAGAGCTTGAGTAGAACAGAGAGCAAGAGAAATGATGAACAATATGTGAGAAGCTGCTAGGAACCATCTGAGAGTGCAGAGGCGCATGGCTGAGTTATGCTGAGACCTCGGTGCAGACTCGATCATTAGCACAAGAGACCGAGAGAGAGAGAGGATGATGATGAACTGGGGAGGCCCAGAAGACAGCGCCCCACTACTACGGTGTCCGAAGGATGGAGCTCAGGCTTAAAGTACGGAGGAACCTCAGATAATAAAACGTTTACTTCATTATACAATGGACTGGACAAAAGTTTATTAGGAAAGTAATTAATTAATTCTTTTAATTAGTCCGTACTAACTCCAATTCTTATTATAAAATGTTAAATACTCCCTTGATCCATTTTTAATTTATCAACAAAATGAAGGTTAAAACTCTTAGTATAATTAATTGGGGTAAAAATAGAAAAAGTACATTTAACTTTTAGACAATGCAAAACTCTTATCCATGTTTGTTACGTGAAAGAGATTTTGATAAAAATGGAAGTGGAAATAGAGCTGAAAGTAGATTTTAAAGTGTGTGTGGTATGATGTTGGAAGTATGATATAAATTTTAATTGGAATTTTAATTTTAATATGAAAATACTAAAATACCCATAACAAAAAAAAACTCCTCATTCGCGATCGCCACCTCTATTGTAGAGTAGATCACCCACCACCACCACCCATTACAAATCTCCCAACTCCGTCACCCACCTTCATCGCAAATTGAAGGCCAAATCTGGAAAAACTAGAGGTTGCTCTTTGATGGAAGTTGCTCGACAGAGGTCAAAAGGAAGGGTAGGGTCCGTCGTATGCCATCATCTCACCGCCCACCGTCATCTCATCGCCCCCCGTCACGGTTATATGAAGTGAAGAAGGGGGAGGGGTAAAACGGTCAGAGACCTAGTTCCATGGAATTGGAACTAGGTTCTCATGAGAGGAAGTTAGAACTCATTTTCAGCATTTTTGGGTTCTATGAAAGTAAGTTTCATAATACCAAACACTCCAATTTTGTATTTTACTTCCAATTCCACTTCTCACCCCCTAATTCCATCCAACCAAATAGGGTATTAATAATATTTAGGATCAGTACTATACTCTTATAATAGATAATATTGGTTATAAATAGAATGAGAGGAGTATAACTATTTTAAAGCTTTGAGGGCAAGTGATTGTCTGATGGAGTTGTTCATTAACTTTCTTTTTAATTGGTATGCTTAAATATTTTATTGGCTTTAAAGTGTAAAGTTAAAGTCGCAGCAATTAAGATAAAGATAATATTCCATTTCAATCACTTAATCCATTGGACCGGCCATCAGAATATTGAGTGAATGCCTCCATGGCTATTGCCTAAGTCCATTTTGCAATTATTATCAAGAAGAATTCATTTTTTTAAAAAAAAAAAAAAAAGGAAAATTGGGTAAAAATCCCTCGTTGGGGAATTAATTGTAAAATGGGATCTGTTCAGTTGCATATGTGGAAGCTCAGTTGCATATATGGAAGCTCAGTTGCACATAACGTGGAAGCTCAGTTGCATATTGTGGAAGCTCAGTTGCATTTGTATGGAAGGTCTCATTTTACAATTAATTCTTCAATGGGGGATTTTCTACCAATTTTCCCAAAAAAAAATCCATTGTACGAACAAGCAACTTGTATTGAGAAATTAATTTATCTGTACCATGCATGTGATTATTTTTTTAAATACTGAAGTTAGTTATCAAAAAAAAAAAAAATACCGAAGTTAGCATATATCTATAATTCGTTTTGCCAACATGACAAGAACTTTACTACACTCTAGCAACATGGCGTTGGTCAAACAAAAACAAACTCCAGCAAGGAATGATTTATTGCACATGATCATGTCCACAGGATCCTGATTTGCCAAGCAAATAGAAATTAAGTCTGAAAATCCGGGAGAAATACTTGTATGTTTTAAAAGTGGCATATCATATACATATATATATATATATCATTTCAACTATATCTAATAAAAATATAACAACTCATATCATTTTAATTCCAATTGATTCATGACTTACATGAATCAATTCACATTTTATTTTTTTCAAAAAAATATATTATAATTTTATTAGACATAATGAAGATAAATAGATAATGTGACACTGCAATACGTAAGTATTAGTAAAATTACATTTTAATTTTATTGAGCCAAATTTACTATTGTTGTTGGGGTTTTCGCAGGAAACTCTAATTTTATTTTTCTAACTATCATATTGTTGACTAAAGTTTAGTTAAGTTGAATCTGGAGTTTCAACAAAGTTAAAGCTTCTCTCCAGATTTTGAGAACGCTTGTAAATATAGTTATAAATTACTCACTAATAAAATCCTCGTATTAGTAAAAAGATTCGAACTCACAATTTTATAAACAATGAGTCAACTCTTCATTGATTCAACCAACCTTTGTTGGCCATTAGATCAACATTTCTGTGGTGCAAATTTGGTTTTTATAAAAAAAATAGTATTTATTGTATTATTAAGTCATTCATATCAATTTGAATTTACTTAATTTTTTCTATGATTTAACATTTTAATCTGAACTCCTCAAATGTTGGTCTAATATGCTTCTTTTCCGTTTTACTTATAATTGTCTTTTCTATTTTTATTTTTTTTTTGTCTTGTCTTAAGGTGGTCCTTCTACTTCTAACCTACCATTCGCACATTATTTTATTTGATGAGGACAGCCTAACCTTTACGCGTGAAAGACGGGTTAATAATTCATTAACTTGTTACCGGCAACAAAAAAAAAAAAAAATTAACTGACTTGATTGCGGAGAGTCTTGGGGGTATGCATTAATACAACATAATTACTATGTACTCATTCAAATCAGTTCATCACTTCACATGATATTTAATATATTTATTTTTATTAATATTAATATCAAATATGAAAAGGTTAAAAGATACATTTAATCCTTTATATTTATATCAAGTTTTAGTTTAATCTCTTAAATTTAAAAAATGCGCTTTTAATCATTTAACGTTAATACCGTCGATTTTACTTAATAGAAAATACTAATTCAGTCACCATTATACAATTAAATAATGTTAAAATATACTTTAATATTGATTTTTTTTAAATTTATTGAATCACTATATTATGTTAAATAAAACTAACAATGTTAAGAATAAAGAACTTTTAAATCTACAGGGTTAAACTGAAACTTGAGGTAAATTTAAAAAAACAAATGTTTACTTTACCAAATATGAAAATCATAATCAGGCATAGACATTGCAAATGATTTTGTACTTTTTAGTTTTTACAACTGCTCAAGACCTTCTTTTCTTTTCTTTTTTTCCATAAGACCTACATGTGCAAGATTTTTTTTCCTTTCATTGTGTGCGCTTCTCCTTTCAGAAAGAGATTGATGATGGTTACTTTGACTATTTAGATTAATAATGGAAGTTACTTTTCCGGTGTAATTTACTGTTTAAAAAGTAAGTATGTAAGAAGAGTTTTATTTC
>QFDD01120336.1:0-13824 GCA_006871305.1 Vachellia collinsii
TTTTTTTTAAAAGAAAAGTAAACAGGTGTTAAAAGTCTTCACCTTGAGCATCCTCAACAGCAGTCACCTTACATTTACATGGCATCTGTAAGGTAAACATGAACTATCCAATCTATGCCTTGAATTTTCATCAACGTCACGTGATCGCAACTCTGAATCATTACGTGGAAATGAAATAATTTGGCCCCAGTAACAAGAAAAAGGGTTGGCTCGAGTTGGATATAGCATCCAAATCAGACCCTTACAAATAAGCCGGCCGACGACTTTTCCGACCTGAAGGTGTTGGATGACACATCGACTGGAAAGCGCTGCTACACCTACAAGGAACAAACTTGTTGCTTCAACGATACTCTCTTCCCTGTTCGGCGCCGGTCACCTGATATGTCTTATCTGTGGTCAATTTTCCCAAAATGAAGCGTAAGTGGAAGATGGAATATAGGAATCTTTGCCTAAAGACGGCGCCAATGTGATTGTGCTCGCGAATCGCAAGATTTTGAGGTGGAAATTCGTAGCATCGATCATCTGCAGTATATAGAAATGGGAAGAAAGCAATCACTGCGGAGCAAAGCCGCTCACTTCGTATCGGATCTAACCACTGGTATACTCAACCCCATCTCTGACAAACCCTCTAAACCCCCTCTGCCTCCTCCTGTAAGTTCTCCCTGTTCCTTCCCCTGCTCAATTCATTGGTCTTTTATCTATCCAACTTTGTCCTAAGTTATGATCTTCTTCCTGGTTTGTAGTTTCCCATTTGATTTTTGGTTACGATTATGGACTTCTTTTCTCTTTTACCCTTTATTGAATTATAGAGATATGGCTTATCATTTTCGCTGGTGAATTGGCCCTTTATTACCTTGCAGGATAAGCTCTGTACACCTTGCCATGCAATTTTTTCCCCCTTTATGTTATTATTTTCCCTTCATTGCATTACGAAAGTTTGTTCTCAACTGGAACTAAGGGGTATGTTCTTCTAAAATCTGACTGCCGTTTGTTTACTTAGGAAGACGTGGATATATCAAATGTAACTGATTTGGAGTCAACTAATCGAGATGGCAAACAGAATTTATATGATGGCCCTGATACTTCGTCCTTCTCTGCATTCCTCTATTCGTTCTTATCTTCTTCAGATTGTGGAGATAATGCAAACTCAGATGAGCAAAATGAGAATAAAAGTGGAACTGATATCTCTCCATCTGGTTCAGCCATGAAGGAAAATAGTGGAAAGAAAAGTTTGTTATCTAGGGGTAAGCAATCACTTGGTAGAGCTATCAACCAAGCTGCAAGAATTGCTAGATTCCGCAGTCAAGAGCGCAAGGTTGATGTTGAAACGGAATTAGATGGTGAACATGGTTCTCAATTAGCTGGTGTTGAGATGAGGCATCTTGAATCTAAGGAAGAGATCATATCATTGGACGATCTACCAGAAATTTCTGAACCTTCAGTGCTCCTTTCAGAGAGAATAAGAAATGCTCTTTATGCTTCTCTTCCAGCTCTTATTCATGGGAGGAAATGGATGCTTCTATATAGGTAATATGTGGATGATGAAGATTTATTGGTGCAAGCAAAAATCTATCTATCTTCTAGTTCCAACACCTTGTTATTGAAAAATAAAGATCATGAAGTCCTTTTATAATCACTCTTCTCACTTCCTGCAGTACATGGAGGCATGGGATATCACTTTCAACTCTGTACAGGAGAAGCATGCTTTGGCCTGGCTTGAGTTTGCTGGTACAGTTTAATCAACCCTAAGCATAAGCAATATAAATCCTGAATACGGGTCCATTTTAGTTCTGCTAAACTTCATAAATGAAAAGCACAAATTATCTTTTCTGAGTGGGCACTTTGATATTTACTTGGGCTATATTGGCAAATCCAGTATATCACTGAAGTCCTGCATCATAGTCGATTCTTGTTTACTTTATCGGTGAATTTTATTTTAAAGTATTAATTAAGAAATAAATCCTGAATACGGGTCCATTTTAGTAGCAACTTCAGAAATTAAAAGCATAAATTGTCTTTTCTGAGTGGGCACTTTGATATTTACTTGGGTTATATTATCAAATCGAGTATATTACTGAAGTCCTGCATCATGGTCGATTCTTATTTACTTTATTGGTGAATTTTATTTCAAAGTATTAATTAAACATTTAATAATAGATCGTGTTATTTTACGGTGATTTTACCATATATCAATATCAATGGCTTGGTATGGATGTTTGGCTGTGTTGGACGTTATGCTATTACCAACAACCGCTCTAGCAGTCTTGTCTCATCGCTGTTTAATGGTTGCAATAGTTTACTTGCTGTACTTGTTAATGTCACGTGCTTGTAAGCTTCCTGTTTTAACTCCCCACGCTGTTCAATTTAAAGTCGTTCTTTATTTTTAATTTGACCTCTGAATTACAGTGCTTAGTACAGATTACTACACTAACCATTATTTAAGCTAACAAAGATATTGCATTCTTGAGTCCTTTAATTTGTCAGGATAAGTTCTTTTCACTGATCTCAAAATGATCTTATCTTATCCAGGTTGTTGGAGATCGCAAAGGTACAGTTTTTGGTGGCTTGGTTGAAGCACCACTAATGCCATCAAACAAGAGAAAATATCAGGTCATGCTTAAACTCTCTGAAACTTACAGACCATGGCCATCTTATTGCTGTTATTGTTGACATCAGATTTTATACAGGGAACAAATAACACATTCGTTTTCACAGACACCCCTGGTCTTCCTACTGTATATCGTCCAACAGGTATATACTTAATGATTTATATGGTAATAGGCTTTTCTTTTTCCCTCTTTTTTTGCATGATTATACTGCTTTGGGTGCAAATAAAATCAGACTTGGCCAAGGGGAAAAAAAAAGAAACAGAACTTATGCTATAAAGACTTAACAAAACTATGGATGGCGTTTTAGACCCAATTGATTTGGCTTTGTTTGGGTCAGGTCAGTCAATTGACTAGTTATGTTCCTTATTTTATTACAAGTGATTATGCCCTAGAATGGGATTCTGCACCAGGTTCTATTGACTAGTTATGTTCTTTATTTTATCATATTTCTGCAAAGAACCAGCTATGCTCAAATTAAGCACAATGTTTCAGGGGCCAACCGCTATTTCACACTGTGCAGCACTGACTTTCTGGCAATTGGTGGGGGAGGTCATTTTGCTCTTTATTTGGATGGTGATCTGTAAGAACTCTATCTTACATTACAATATGCTATCTTTTACGTACCTCTTTTGTTGATACCATTTACCTGACATGTTATTTTTCATATTTCTTCCCAACTTTGTTATGTGCACTTCAGATTGAACGGGTCCAGTTCAGTCTCAGAAACCTATGGAAATCCTTGCCTTGCACATTCTCAGGAATTTGAAGTTAAGGAAGTAGAGGTAGATGCGCCTAAATCTCTCTCTCTCTCTCTCACACACACACACACACACTATATTTACCCAACTAGCCAAGCCCTGGTTGAATGATGCAGTTGTGGGGCTTTGTATATGCTTCGAAGTATGAAGAAGTATTAGAAATGAGCAGAACAGAGGCACCTGGGATCAATCGGTGGTAAATCTGCATATGTTATTTTGGTGTGCGATTAATGCATTGCCCTTGCAGCTTGGATTCTCTGTGGAGGTCATTAAGTCTCAGAATTGTAAGGGATGCTGATGTGGCGGACATTATGACCGAGTTTTTGCATCCACCTGGCTCATCACACTTCAAAACATGTAAATATTTACCCGCCCTGTAAATATGAATATGAATCACTAACTTCATTAATACTCAATGTTCAGTGTAAAGGCTAACTTATATTGGATGCCTCTTTTTTTTTTTTTTTTTGGGGGGCGGGTTATATTTATACTTGAGGAGACCTTTCAGAGAATCATTAATTTAACTAAAAAATAATGAAAAGTACTGGTTTTTGAGAAATCAGAAGGGTTTAAAGAAATGAAATGCACGACCTCGTTCAGATTAACTTGGTATGAGATCATTATTGGGATTTGATATAGTAGAAGGAGTTATTCTCTTACAACGTAAAGAATCAAAATTTGAAATTTTTACTAAAAAAAGTGTCTATATTTAATATCAATAGTGTCTTGAATATGATTGTCATTTCAATAATAGAATATGTGTTTATAAAAAAAACTCACTCTTACGGGATCACTTTACCTGAGAGTTGTATATGCAATCCAATAATATTTTTTAAAAAAGGAAAACAGGTTGTGAAAAACAGTTGTTTTTCCTTTTATATATAATAAAGTTTCATTTGATTAGTCGCAACTTTCCAAGTCATGAATACGCAACTTTGAAAATACGGTTAAATTTTGTCTAGCTATTGTATTGGATCATTGAAACGAGGACTCCCCTCTCCGTTGGCAAGGAGAGATTACAGGAAGAAAAAATGGCTTTGTTTTCCAAAAAAAATCGTAATTTGTATTGTGTTTTGTTTTCAAAAATGGTTCGGTTTCTTTGCAACAAGTTGTCAACTTGAGTGTCGCCCCCCACTCGCATGAGAGATTACAGGAAGAAAAAAAGAAAAAGAATCATAAAAATAAAACTGAAATACAAAAGAGAGCCTAGGGGGATTGAAGTTTCTTCCTTTTAATGACAGAAAAATGACAATATATTACAAATTGGAAACTTGGTCCATCTACTCATCGTCCCTTGCTTGCAGGGCAGGCCACTGTTATCGAATCGTACTGCTCAAACACCATTTTATACTTTAAATGCAAATCAAGTCCTTAATTATATCAGTAACCCGACTCTCATAAGATATTAATTAAATCCATGCTTATCAACTAGATTATAAATATAACGTAGGCAGAGAAAAATACAGACCAACAAAACAACATTAATATTTTCTTTTTGATTGAATAAAGAGTTAGATGCTGGCGAGATATTTCTCAGTAAATTTCTAACTACTCACTAATTAACTAAGAGAAAGGAAAAACTTGTGAAATTCTACATAAACCCAAGCGTTTGAGTTTTGAGTACAACAACACAAACCTAGAATATATATACATATATGTGCGCGCGCGCTAGACGTGTAGGCTGTGTTGAGTTCTAAAATCAAAGCCTGAAGCAGGCAGGAAGGTGGTGGTGGTGGTGGAGGGAATTTTGGGTGTGGATCAAACCTTGAACGTAATTAAAGTGGTTCAAGGTACAAGGAATGATAATGGCTCCTTTCTGAGAGAAGCCATATTCATCCTCTGCCTTCTTCAACAGCTGAGCAAATAGAGGATGGTTCAGGTACATCACTGGCACCACTATCCTCTCCTTCTCTTCTCCTTCTCCTCCCACTCTGATTGTTATGTGTCCTTTTGGCGATTCCTTTCTCCTTTGCACCATCGTCGATTCAGTAATTCTCACAGACACTTTGAGAAGAAGAAGAAGAAGAAGAGGGTGGGTTAGTTAATTATAATATAGTTCGGCGTGCTTCAGAGTTATACATATATCGAATAGGAACAACGGTGGGGAATGGATAGGCATGAAGCGTGATAATGAGAGATCGAGAATTGAGGAATAAATGGGGACGACGAAACAGTATAAAGCGAATTAAAATGGCGAGGCATGAATCGTGAGTCATGACCCAAGTTCTTCAATTTCTTTAGTCAGCTCTTCTATTATAGGCTGCGTGACTTCGACTCACTCCCTTAGCTTTTAGGATAATATTTAATGCATTAGTATTGTACTCTTGTATGCCTGTCACTTTTCATTGGCCTTTCTTTGTCCTTGAAAAGAGAAGAGCTTAGCTTATCAGTTGGGTATCGGGACTCCGGAGTTAAAATAAGACTCTAAGCTTAAAGAATGTTTAAAGAGGTACTTATATATATCGCCCATCAATAAGATCCCTACAATAGCAATGGGATTGAACTCACGATCTTATCTTTTATTATGAAAACTAAAGTGAATTTAATCAAGTGTTTTCCATGCTTCTGAAACTTATATGTTATTCCTCATCTAAATTAAATTTCTTATTAATGCGTAAAAATACTTGCATGATTCTTAATATAAGAGTAAGTTGATTTTTGTTGGAGAGATTAAGAAAGTTAAATATATTACATAAAAATATTTATTCATGTATATAATTAGATTATATATTAGTTTATAAGTCAGACAAATCAGTTTAAAAAATGATAAATATAAATATCTTTAAATAATATATTTAGCCCTTTTTAATCTTTTTAGTAAAAGTCAACTAATTCTTGTATTAATTACGATAGTATCGTTAAAGGCCTAAAGCAACTAGTAGTAATTAAGGAGTGATGAGAATGAGGTTAGGAAAACATGAAGTAAGTAGTTTTGGGCTTGGAAATAAATTGAGTTGGGATGGGATTTTAATATTTAATGGATGGAATGTGTTAGGCTGCTAATCAAGTTCCCCCTAAGATATATACTACCATCATTTTTCGTTTTGGGCCTTGCCTCCTTCCAATCTCTTCTTCTCTGGTTCTTAATTTTTTTTTTTTTGGTGAACCACTATAGCTTGTTCTTCAAGCTTAATAAATTTTTTTTTCCTTGATCAGAAAATAGGTTTGTGCATCTTCCAGCTTAATATATTTTTTTAATCGCAAAATCTAGCCTCTCTGAGTGATTTTTAGCTTTAAATTTTGAAAACCGATTTTCTGATCAAGAAAAAGGATGAATTCCAGCAGGGTGATGAGTCACAAAAAAAAGGACGAAAAAAGGTGAAATCAAAAGTTGCTTCCCACCAGATCAGATCTAGCTCTGCTCAAAGCCTGAGATGTTTTCTACATTATTCAAATTGCATTGGAATGATCTAGATTTCAATCTCTCTCTCTCTCTCTCTCTCTCTCTCTCTTTCAAAAGAAACTGTATTTTTCTGACATTATTTTTTTGAAAACTGTAATCAAAGAATAATTTAATTTTAATGTTGTATCTTACTTCATTTTTTTTTCAGCAAAAAACACTCAAATGTAATTAGAGCA
Organism: Vachellia collinsii; assembly: GCA_006871305.1. Taxonomy (NCBI): domain Eukaryota; kingdom Viridiplantae; phylum Streptophyta; class Magnoliopsida; order Fabales; family Fabaceae; genus Vachellia; species Vachellia collinsii. The sequence continues at coordinate 6,947 of QFDD01120336.1, forward strand.
GCAGAAAAGATTCTGACTGGACCTGGATCCCCTCGGAATATGTCAAAAAGATATACTTCAATTATAACTCTACCGCATATTATTCTTGAATAGAGCAAATCTTGTGAAAAGGGACTTTCCTGATGATGTTGCATGATCTTTCTAATGTCTACTAATAGAGATGAATTTGATTTCTAAGTGCCCATGTGTGAAGAGAAGTAGAAGCTGGAGCGAACAAACATGATATAACAATCTAGCAAATATTAACTCTCAAATATTTGAGGACAAAGTCAGAATCATCCTCGAATTGCTTAACCCAAATGAATCTTTGAATAGTTGATTTTATAAACAAACCCGGAGATTATTCTTCTTGAGAGTTGAGACGATGCAAAACAATATTAAAGCGATTGAAATGAAATTGAGAATCAGGAGGCAAGTGTCAAGGACTTCGCTTTTTAGATTGTTGATCATCATTGAAAGCTATAATATTAAGGGTATGTTTAGAAATAGCTTTTTTAAGTGATTTTACACAATACAAGATAAGCATGTGAGAGAAGTTTTATCTCGACTTGCGTAAAAGTGTTTTTTAAGTGATTGCCAAAAATGAGAAAACTTAACCTCCTGAGCTACAAAATCGAGAAGAGGTAGAGAGAGAGAGAGAGAGTATTGTTAGAGACTTTTTTAACACTAGACGTTGTGCTGAAGTATTGGAGTACATGTTAATAGTATGTGGCTGCTTCACTTCATAACTTCGAAAGAAATTTACAGAGAAATGTATATATGTATTGGGGTCTGCAGATTCAAAATCCCCACCTAATAAGCTATATGGCTATGAAATTATATAAAAAGACATGGGGAATGAAGAGTACACCTAATCTTAACACTATTCATGCAAAGACTACATCAACTTCCTATCCAAACAGTAAAAATTGAAAAATCCTTTGAGATTAAAAAAAGTCGATGGGGTCATCACTTGACGTATAATAATCTGCAGAATTCTCACACTTTGAATTATTCAAGGAAAAGCCTGTGCCCAGAAAAGCTGCATCTCTATCTAAGAGAATTCAACACTCCATGGCCCATTCTCTCTCTCTCTCTCTCTCTCTCTCGCTCTCTCTCAAATCATACATATATATATTCATTCATTCATGCATGCATGGGGAAAACACAAAAGCTACCCCTCTTCTCCCTCCTGCATCAGTACCTTCAACTTTATGTTTCTGCAAAGGTCAAAAAGTTCCATTTCCCCAAAACCCACTTCCTTTTCAGACACTCCTCACATTCCCTTCTCTTTATATATATATATTCCAAATAACATGGAGAACTTAGTGTCTTAATATCAAGGGCAATTTATACACTCACAAACTCCTGTTGATAGGATTAAGAACTCATTAAAGAAAGCATTTAACGACTGAAATAGAGATGCATCTGTAAGGTTTTATTAATGGTTGTGCTGTTTTAGTAGCAAGCAAGAGTGTACTTAAAAGCTGTTTTTTTTGTGACTCGTGGTGAGGTCATGTGAACATCATGTTTCAGAGTTGGAAAGTTGGAGAAATAATAACAATAATAACAACAACAATAAATTGTACCAAAAAAAAACAACAATAATGATGTTAATTGATAGTTTGATGATACAGGAAAGAAGCGATGGGTGATATTTGTGTCATAGTGAAGTAAACATATTGCGTGCAAGAATGAGTGTGAGAGAGAAAGGAAAGTAGCCAAGTAGATATATTGTAGCTAGTGCTGAATAAGACTGTGTTAGTGTCATATTGGGTTCCCTACATATAGCTGTAGGTGCTGACTCTTCTGTCTACCATTCTGATTCAAACCTATTATATATATACATACACAGATATATATATATATATTTGAGTATAAATTGTCTCTTCCAAGCCCCTGTGCTGCAGCTCAGCAAAGAAAAAAAGCAAAGCGAGTGAAAAAGTTTACCATGTAAAAGGAAACACCAGAAAAAGCCCTTTTTACCCTAATCATTGATCTCAATGACTCCAAACGTAAAGCAGAGAAGATTGCTTGCTGGGCATGCCAATGCTGTGCTTGCTTAATAATGAGGCTTACTCATCCATCATCAGCACAATTGTTTAATATAGCATATATACTTAAAAGCATCATACTTTGCTTTCATTCAAAGTTGACTTTTCACCAAGATCCTTTTGTTTTTTTGGCAGTTTATGTTTTAAAAGCTCAAAAAGATTTTGAAACTTGATCCATGAGAAGGAGTCATCTTGTCCATGAACAATTGAAAAATGACCCTTTTTTGTTTTGAAAAGGGGGGGGGGGTTTTAGATTTTAGGGTTTCAATGTCCTGATGGGAAGAAATCGAAGCTAGCCCAGGCAAAGTGATAGGCCTTGAAAAAAGCATTTGCGCGCACGCGCTTAAATCAAATCTATGCTAATAATTACTAAACAATTTGGTACAGACTGAGGAGCAAATTGACAGAATTTTTTCAGACATATGACATTACAGGATAAGAATCTAATTAATTAAGAGATAACAAAAACGATTCATGATTCAGTAGTGGCCAAATTGACTACTGTGCAAAAATCACAAGGTTATTAAGCTGTAACTTGTTTAGATCTCCATATTGTTTTTCTTCTGATTTGACAAAGGTTGGAAGAATCCGATGGAAGAAGATGGCGGAGAATACAAAGCTATCTATCTATCTACCCTATGAGTCTATCGCCATAGCTAATAATAATTACAGGGAGAGAGATGCACGCACATGGCTGATTATTGAACTCGATTAATAATTAATCATGTTAGGCTTCAGTTGTGTCACCAAGAGTTGACATCTGGAAAATGACTGATAAAATTTTGTGTCCCTATTTGCTTGTTCATCCATAGCTACCAAGCCTTATTGAGACTAGAGCCACAAATTAATCAAACATAACCCATGAAACCCTAAACAGATATAAAGTGTGTGTGTGTGTGTGTGTGTGTGTGTGAGAGAGAGAGAGAGAGAGAGAGAGAGAGTGAGAGTGAGTGAGTGAGGAGGGGGGAGTCGATGAGCTAGGCTGGCCGGATCTGAATAAAAAAATGGAACAAACAGACGGATCGGATTCTGGAATTCATGATGAGTAGAAGAAGAAGAAGATCTCATTGATAGAGCAATGATGAAGGAGAAACCTGACAACAATGAAGAAATAGCATCATGATAAGTTGATCAGAGAGAAAAGAAGAAAGTGATGAAATACGAAAAGGAGGTAATGATGAGAGCCTTTTGTGTTGAAGCAGAGAGAAATTGTCAAAATGGTTATGATTACACCAATCTGCAACATTACCCACATCTTTAATTGCTCCAAAAACAAAAACCCATGATTCAGATCTCCATAAAAAACAAAACTTTAAATACAACAGAGAATAAAGAAAACCAGTGGAATATGGATCAAACCTTAACAATTATATATATCCTTTGAATGAATGGTGTGGGAGATGGAAGCATATATAATTGGGGGGAATGAAGCCTGGTCCGACGACGACGACAGTAGCTCGGGAAAGATGGATAGACACATCAAGAAGTCCTCCTCGAGCCAGACAACATTCCCCTCAAAACACACAGCTTCGTCCTTCTCGGCTTCTTCTTCATCTGCATCTTCAACCCTAGCTGGGTTAGAGAGAGAGAGAGAGAGAGGTAGTAAGAGCTAGTTACTTTTTGTGGGTGTAGAGAGGGTGAGAGGGATTAAGAGCAAGAGATAGAGATGTGGGGGAATGGAGAGGGAGAGGGGGAGGGTGTTATAAGAAGGAGAGTCAAATAGGAACGTTGAAAAAGACAAAAAAGGGGCGCAGGAGAGAGGACCCTACCAGCTGGTTTTCACACTTAATGGCAGAAATGACCACGACTCCATGCACCTACCTCTCTCTCTCTCTCTCTCTCTCTGTGTTGAGAGTACGTATGGGGGTGTGTGTATGTGAATCAGTGAATGTGTTGCTATCAAATCAATGATATCCACCGTTGGATTCGGCAGATTAATTATAAGGTTATGATGATGTTATGTCCTTATAACCCCATTGACTCTACCACTCAACCCAATGTCCTTCTCATTAATGGTCCCCTCTTTCAAATCCCATAACCCTGCTCGCTTATTCGCAGGCCTGCATCACATTCAACTTTATTCTAATAATATACCCCAATTAACTCACCTCTATCATCACAGATAAACACTGTATTAGAGTTTAAATATTCTTCTGATAAATTATAATAGAATTTTTATAAATCTTAGTATCAGTTATATGATCATCCGACAAATTCATTTTAGAGAGTGGCTACTCCTCTTAACATAGATGTCTCATATGAAACTCAAACTTAAGATGTAAAGAATCTAATAATAAGGTTTTAGACCACTAAACCAACTATTTTTTTGTTGGGATCATTAGTTCTTTCTAAAATGCATCATACAAAAAAGATATGAAGGAATGTTCCGCGTAAAACATACAAGTTCTTTTTTTAGTGATGTCACTAAAAGAATTTTAAAATTGCATAATCATAAATCAGACTTATTACCTACTTTTAATAACGTGTTAACCACTCTTGATAAGTAATTCACAGTTCATTTTATGTGAAATACCTCATTTGTTATTTTGCAATTTTCAAGTTCTTCTTTTTTTTTACCATTATCCCATCAATCATTCATATTGTCTAAAAATAAAAAAAAATCCAATTTACCCTATTAATGTTTCATTTCTCTCTCATATGAAACCTCATGAAAATTGGCAAAAAAAAAAAAAACAGAGACCTCATGAAAAAATTGTGAAGAGGTAAAATTGGAAAAAATGTAATTAATAGTCTATTTATTATGCAAGCTAACATAAACAAAAGAACCTTAAATTTTTTGTAGGATGACTTATAAATTTTAGCGAAGGGAGTATACATACATAAATAAATATAGATATTGTTCCCACTCGGTGCATCAATCAAATTTCTAATTATAAGCACCATATATTCAGAATAGCTAAAAACTTATGACACTATATATATATATATATATATATATATATGCTGGATGAGATGATGATCGTTTGTTTAGAGGAGCCAATGAACCACGATATTATGAACCCTGATTTTCCATATTAAGATTCAACCATATACATACCACCAAGAGTAATTAGATTTGGAGTTTACCTACCGCATTAATTATACATATGTGCAAGTCATATTCTCTCTCGTCCGTTACCAGGGCCAAGAGCAATACATAAGTGTCTACATATGATGAAATGTCTGATATAAATTCGATGTAATTATTGATGTATATGTGTCCTAGCTAAAATTTAATTTGGGAAGAAATGAATTAAGGGAAGAGCAGGCGGTGGGGTTGTTTGCAAGTGGCGCCATATATATGGCTAGTAATTGCAGAGACATACTGTAAATTTTTAACTGATCAATTTATATTATTCAATATTAATTATAAATTATGCGATATGGATTCTGATAACATCATATTGATAATGTATTAAAATAAAAAAAATCATTAATCAAAAGGAGAGCAAATGAATCAATACAAGGTTAAGATGTAAATGTATCCTGAAAGTTTTCACTTAAAAGTAATAGTGTAGAGGAAATTTCTTTATGAGCGATATTGTTTTAAAAGTTTCAAAATGGAGCAATATTATGCCGACCCATTCGAAAACTACTTTTGATTGTTAAAAAGATTGGCATCGACTGTAAAAAATTTTAACAGTAAATGGTAATATTGCTCCATTTTGAAACATCGCTCTTTAAAAACTTTCCGAAAAACAGTACTCCATTTTAAAACTTGTGAAGTCATATTACATTTAAAAAAAATTAGGGGTAGCATTGAATTCAAAATAAAACTTTTAAAGCAAATTTAAACCTTAATCATGACACAAAAGGTGCAATAGAGCTATGAAATAATATGATTATAAAAAAATTAGGCAATCACACTTTGAATATATGCTAAAATGAAAAGGGATGATGAAAAAGAGAGAGAGGGAAAAGAGGGTCAGAGGAGTGGTTGAGGGAGGGAGGAGGAGGCCCATAAAAGGAATCGCAGTTATTAAAAAGGCTAATTTATTTATTTTTTTTAAAAAAAAAAAGGTTGTTGTTTCTTGTTTGTTTGTTTGGGATTGGTATTTGGTACTCACTCATAAATAACGAGAGAGAAAAGAAAGCATCGTGTGGCGTGTTGCTTTAAGGCCCCCCGAGGCAGGTTTACCGACACTTGCCACCCTGGGCCCCACTCTCCCTCCTTTTAAACAAAAACGCGCCTCCCAATTCCTCGCCGACTTTTCTGCGTCCTCTTTTTTTTTTTTTTAATTACCGTAGCCCCAATCCGACGACGCCGTTTTGTTTCCATCTATTGACTGAGTGGTCTCCTCTGTGTCGTCGAGTCCGCCTCGCATTTACATCATCCCCCACACACCTCCTCCTCTTGGTTTTCATTCAATTCCTCCCTTTGTATATATATTTTGAAACACTCATGTATATCGTCCAATTATACTATATTAGTTTATGAATGTATAAATTAATGATAAATCATCTTGAGACTTAATCTGTTAAATAGCTTTTGTATATAGCAGCACTCAAGTACAGATTCCAGTGATTTCGAAATTATCATGTGTGTTTCAAGGACGTGAAGTCATATAACTTATTTGTTGAGTTGTATTGGATTTTCCTTCTCCATACTGTGGGCAGCATCTAGTTATTTCTTTGTGTTTACTGTTGGTTGAGCTTCTGACCTGACCTTTCCCTTTTGTTTAACAAAAAATGCAAAAGCCCCTTGGAATTACATGCATGCAAGGTCAACAACACCAAAAGTCATCCAACCATTTCACATTCAGGATTTTTTTATCAGAAAAGAAAGCTTGAACGAGCACTGATTTAGCTTCGATTAGTTACAGTCAGTGTGTGTGTGTGTGTGTG
>QFDD01120337.1:0-13877 GCA_006871305.1 Vachellia collinsii
TGTGATTAGCTTTTAAAAAGTGATTATACATATTACAAAGTAAGTATGTGAGAAAAATTTTATCTAACGTAAAAGTGATTTTGAAAATTGTTTATACATAAGCTCCTGGGCTCAGGTACTTCCCTCTTCATCATAACTTGTGAGTAACTAAACATTTTTGATAGACTCAACCCTATCGCTAAATGAATCCAACTTCTTTTATTGCTGAACACAATCCAACTTCTTTTTTTGCAAAACACAAATATCCTCTAATTGAAGGTAACATTTTTCATTGAGATTCGAACCTTACTTTATGACGTTAGATTCAATTTCATTGGCAATTAGATGAGCCCAAGTTAACCAGAAGCATTATGAATCAAACTGACTATGAGAATTATTAACCAAAAGAAAACAAAAAACTTACGATGAGAATTGAGAGTGGTGTCCAGTTGTAACCCATAGCCATTGCCCATTGCTAGGTCCAATATGAAAGGTTTGTTAGACTTCATTTAAGATGTTAGAATGTTGTTGGGAACCTTCAAGAGAGATGATCTATTAGACTATTACTGAGAAGCCAGAAGTTATAGGCTTGGGTATAAGATATGGCCCAAAAAGAAGTTGGGCAAGTTTCATTCATTGTATGTTTATGGAACCAAGTGGCCGAGAGCAGAGCTTGCCATCTAATCCTGTTTCGCATGTTTCCCTGAAGAAATTCCCAATTCAATGCCATGTCTTTTGCTTTCAACTTCAAAAATTCTAACCAATAGAGAGTTTTAGTAGAGTTGTCCGTATTTAATACTTAACAATATCTTTAACAAGATTGTCTCCAATAGAAAGATGCATATGCTCTGTGAAAAAAAAACTCCAAAAACTTTCCACTTCTAATATAATGCATAGTTATGGTTTCTTGACATTACCTCTTGCATTCCTTTAGCTCTCCTTCCATTGACTGAGTCCTTTGTAAAAGCAAGGTGAAGTGAGGATTTAGTCATAAGAAAGTTGAGATTCAAAATCATAAATAGTATAGATTCAAAAAAAGATTGAAAATATACATACATAGGGCCCCTCTGGTCCATCTTACATAAGATGCGTTTGATAAAGAAATTTTAATCCTTTTTATAATAAATATGTTTTGACAGTTCCAATGAAAATTAAATATTTTTTCATACTTACCCATATTCAATAAGGGTAGTGAGAGAGGGTAAAAATTAATACGCAAGTCATGTTGCAGTTTAATGTAGTTGATAAGAGTAATATTAAAGTAAACATTCCGTATTTCTAAGGATCCTGACCAGTTATAACTTCTGCTTGTGTGCGTGCGTGTGTGATATGGATCACATCAGTTTGTGTTAAATTTGATTCATTGCTTCCTCTTGGATGATGTACGAACCATACTTAACCGATTTGCATATTATGCTTTTCTTCTATAATGTGAAGTTACTATTTCATAAAAAATAAAGGGCAAAAAAAGAAAATAGGCTTTGAGCTGGAGCTGATAAAATGGGCTCAACAATGGGTTGAGCCCACCAACTAGCGGGCTATGATGTGTTCCCCCAGCCCATCAAGTGTAGAATGTACAGACTCACACCATTTAGCCCATTGGTTTTGCGGGCCAACCTCTTTACCTTGAGTTTTTTTTTTTAAAAAAAAATAATTTTTAAAGTAAATTTTCTAAAATGTTAAATTCTTATTAATCACACAGCAGATAATTATATATATTTATCTCAATCTTTTAATTTTATTGTTATTCATGTATTAAAAATAAATATTTCTCAAAAATGTTTAAAATTAAAATATATAAAATTTATTAAATATATTATAATTGATAAATAATATATGAAAATTTATTTTGAAGATTTTTTATGGAGTCTATTAACTTCATTTTAATTATTTTTTGTAAACATTTATATGTTTATTAAAATTTTATACTATATATTATATATTAAAAATTTTTAAAAATACTGGGCTCAAGTTAAGGTTTTCTCAATCACCAAGGTGAAATCCGCATTATCTAGCCTATGGGTTATGACAGGCTAGCATGTAACCCTTCGGCTAGCTTATTTTCCAGCACTTCTTTGAGCATATGTGAAAGTTTTTTTGCGATCAACTTTCTTGTCATAAGAAAATATACACGTTGTTTATTAAGGTTTTGCTTAGCATTGTTTGTAATGTCAATCGGATTTTTCTACTTAGAAAAGCCCCACTTTGCCTTCACGTTTAATGTTTGAAATTACTTTTGATCCGATAGGCTTATGAGTTAAAAGTAGAATTGAATTAAAACTACTTTTCTTAACTTTTTACTTTTTTTGTATTTAAGCATTTTAAAATTAAATTTTCAACATATTATTTTAACAAATTTTGTGATAAACTAATTTTTTTTAAAATCTCAGTAAAAATAAATCACAATAAATTAATTTATTAATTAATTAGCTTATACCCAACTTTAATATGTTGAAATAAAAGTTGGGTTTGCCAATATTTTTATTTTGAACGAACAACGGAACAATTTGTTTGGCAAGGCAACTTCTGAGCTCAAAAGTCCAACAAGAAGGCTGGGGAGTCAAAACGCTGGACTTGCCTGCGTTGCAGGGCGGGACCCACGAAGACGCAGAATTTCCCAACTCTCGACCGCCAAGGCGGATCGATCTTCTGGAGCAGCGGAGTGCGCTCGGTAGGGTTTTAATATTTCATGTCTAGGTACGTTGAATCTTCTTTGTGCCAAATCCAAGCATTGACTGTTCTCTCACTCACTTCTCATCTTCGATCAATCAGAGAGAGAGGGGAAGCTGGCCTGAGCTTTGAACGTTCTCGAGAGATGCCAATCTGAGTGCAAGGAAGGAGTAGCATTTTCGAACTACAGAAACATTCCAACAGGTAAACGTGTCAGACTCTTTCACTTTCTTCTTTGAAATGTGTATATGTATATGGTTGTGGTTCGATTTCAGATTATTAGTTGACAATGGGTGCTCTAATTTTTGGGTGATCGTTCTCTGTTTGTCAAGTTAATTTCTGTACCCTTGATCCTTGAGTTCCGTTGAATTTGGAATGTGTATTGTGTAGCGAAGATCAGTCATTATTTTCCTGATTTAACGCATACATGGGTGATGTTTACAAAGTAAATAAAGATTATGAGTCTGTCTTCCACCCCTGCTGCTTTGGTTGTATAGATTGAGGTTGTTTTTTTTTTTTTTTGCTAGAGTTAAGCTTGTAATCGTGATTTGGTAGCTCGGGAGTGGTTTCTTCTTTTCTTTCATTCTGTTAGTTGTGCTTTCCATCAGATGGTTTTTTTTAATTTAGAAGAAGAAAAGAATGTTGAATTTTTGTTTGAATTGGGTTAATTTTTAGTGGTTGTGGAGTCCTCTTTCTCATTGAATCTGGGTTATAACTTCGCCTACTGTGATGATCTGTTTCTTGCATGGAAATTGATTAGAAAGTTGTTATTTCAACAGTGGTGTCTTGCTTCGAATATTATTAAACGTGTGAGGTCACATCCTGTTATTGCAGCTTGCTGTGTTTCGGTTAATATGAAGTCTGGGTTCAGATTTCTCTTTTAATTGTTTTTTTTGTTCACAAATCTTCATTGAAACTCTTGTTTTACCTGCTTATCCGTCCAGATTTGACAACAAATTCTGGGTCAAAGCTTTTCTTAAAATGCCTTTGTTCAGCTTGAATGTTTTAGTCTAAAATTATTGTTTTCACTGGGACTTGCAGTTGAGTTGGGGTTCTGCATAAACTCTTGTTCTGTCCCATGCCTGTTAGCATGATTTGATCCTGCGTTTGGTATATATTTTGTGTTACAATTGTTAATCTAATTTGAGGTATATATCACAGGTGTTGCCAAGGATTTGCCCAGGAAATTGAGTGCCATTAATCAGTACCGTTAAATTCAGTATCAATCCACCTGTTTCTCTTCCTTCAATTGGACATAACCAATGGCTGCTATGATTTCACGTAGGTTAGGTTCTAGGCTGGTAAAACCATCTCATTCTTCTTCTCTGTCTATGTTTTCTTCTAATCTCAAGAAGCTGCAAAATCCAATCTCTGAGTCTGAGCCTTCCTCCCTCTTCAACCCCCAATATTATTCCACTTTCACTTTAATGGCTTCGGACATGATTGTGAAACCCAAAACTTTCTGGGCATCAAGTTCAACTTTAATATCCCAAAATTCTTGTAAAAACCCTGGCTTGAAGGACCAGAAGAAGCTTTTTGGTCAGAAACATAGGAAACTGGATCTCAATATTTTGAGATCTTCCAATGTGAATTCCCGAGACCGTTTTATTATAAAGTCATCGGTGGTGAAACCGAGATCTTTCTCAACTGAAAAACCATCTCCAGAATCTGAGAAACCCCAAGAATCGGTGGCTAGATCTTTCTCAGCCGAAAAACCATCTCCAGAATCTTTGAAACCCCAAGACCCAGAGGCATACCCTAGTCAAAACCCTCACTTCAAGCACCAAGAAATTGAAGGACCTACCGTGGAACGGGATCTTTCGGCTTTGGCTGAAGAAACTCGAGATGTCCTAGAGAAGATGATGAGGAACATGTATAGCGTAAGCAAGGCAATGGCTTTTCTGGGTCTGGTTCAGCTTGGATTAGGAGCTTGGATCACATATGTTAAGGGGTCTTCGTCAATCACAGAGGCTTCTATTCAAAGTTTTCTGGCATTTGCATTTCCATTCTCGTTGGCGTTCTTGCTGCGTCAATCTCTGAAGCCAATGTACTTTTTCAAGAAGAAGGAGGCGGAAGGAAGGTTACAGATTCTCACTCTGACGCTTCAAGCCGCTAAGCAATTGAATCTTTTCTTTGTGAGGACTCGTGCCGTGTCTATCATTTGTATTTCTGGGTTGTCCGCTGGAGTGTTTTATCTTGTCCTCTCCAGATGACTCAGTTGAATTACGAATTGTAAACTAACCATGTTTGTGGATTTTGATTGCTGTTGAGTTTCAGAGTATGTTCGAGGATAACTTTTGAAAAATGATTTTACCAATCCGAGGTAAGTATGTGAGAGGAGCTTTGTCTCGATTTGTATGAAAGTACTTTTAGAAGCACTTTTAGAAGAAAACCAAACATGCTCAGTTGATTTAGTCGTCAAAACAGAAAATGTTTCGTAGTTTTGACAAGGTAGGCTATGTGCGTGTGACCGATTTAAATAAGATGGAAGTTGATTAGGTGTGTTTTGTGACTTTTGTCAGTGTACATAATATATCAATATAGTTAATAAAGTATAATGATACAAATTTATTTTTACATGCTTTATTCTACTAAATGAAATAAAATGAGTGGATCTGCAACCTTCGTTTTATTAAGCCGACGCTCTAACCAATTGAGCTAATAGGCTAGTTGTTCAAAATGTTTGTATATTTTTTATTCAAATAAAAACTTTTTTTTTATATTTTGATTTAAGTTTTTATTAAGAATATTGATTTTCTTAGCCGGAAATTTCCATAGATTTCAATGGAATATATTTATAAATTTGGATTAATAAACAATATTTTGGTTGAAAAAGATTTTTTATTTTTGGCCAATATGGTTCAAAAAGATTATAAAATTGAGGCCCACGTGAGCAAGATTACAGTGGTCAGAATCTTAGATGAATAGCCCGTTTGATTAGTGATAAACAACTGTGATTTTAGATTATTTTAATTCTTATTAGTAACACTGGTGAAAAATAATATTTGATTAATCATGATTTCCATTTGAATACATTTTTTTATAATTAACATTCTGAATTTTGATTGTTTGTATTTCATTTATTAAAACCCCTTACGGGTGTATAATTACCAGTAGAGCATAAATTGAATAGAGTTGTTTACATTTCCATGATTATATTTAATAATAAAAATTATTTATAAGCATTTATTTGATAATAAACAATAATTATTAATTAACATGAGTCTAATAATAATGATAATAATAGTTAATATGATAACATTCACGTTTATATGGAAAACAAATTAGAAGTGCTTTGATTGAAAAATAGTAGTTAAAATATGTGAGAACAAATTGGGGAGAGAACTTTCTTTCCAGAAGGAAGCAGGAGGGTAAATTGGAAAAATTGAAGCTTCATCAAGGTTTTCCAAACATAAAAGCAACCCCGCGCACTACTCAAAGGAGCAATTGGAAATAAAATCACGATTCACAAGGATTCTAAAAAACTTAGCCAAACAAGATTAATGGACTTCATAATCACTTATTTTAACTCAAATTGACTTATCTGAGCTCTCACTGATAAATCAAACAGGCATAGGTGGAAGCAAGAATCGCTGCCCTCTTTTATGCACATAAACATCTGAACTGTGCTCAGTGGCTTGTAATCATATTTTTAAAAAATAAATAGAATACTTGTATAAATTTTTTTAAAAAAAAATATGAAAGACATCTTGATGGGGGAGGAGGGGGGCTGATTCCATCGGACGCCAGGATCTGATGTCCAGCCCACATAGGCTCATACAGTTAAAATAACAATCCAATTTTGGCCAACTCTCCCCCTCCCCCAAAAAAAAAAAAACTTTTTACCTCCTTTTCCTAATCTATCTCCAATATCTTCCAAAATGATGCAACAAAAGAAGAGACAATTGCATCATATACAGTAGAATAAAACACACAAGGGTCCATCATATCTACAAAATAGAGACTGATGCAAGTGGAAGTTAAACTTAAAACCAAAATCAAGATCCCTACTCCCTACTACTTCCAAAACACTCTTCCTATCTTCAACCCGATCAAAATCCAGCTTCATCAAACTAGAAAAACAAGAGATATCTCTAGTTTATTGCAATACCTCCACCATTTACAGAAGAAGAATGTTTCAAAAATTAATCCACGAGTGTCCCAGAATCCCTTTCTTATTTAGTGTGAACCAAGTGCCCACTCTGATGCAATCATGAACACTCAATCATCATTGTAAGAACCAATGCGCCTAATAAGCTGCATCCCGTTATGTTTTCTCTTCTGACACAAGTGACTCTCACGGAAGAATAATATTTCCTATAATTGGACCAGGCATGTCCTTCGCTTCTTTCTCCTTTTCCACTCTTTTGTGTGACCAATATATGGAAATTGTGTGGCCATGAGCCTCCCCATAATTTTGAGAACCAAATATGGATATGGTGTACCAAAAGCTGCCTTATGTTTTGGTTTCTGTTCTGATATAGGTGAGACTACGAGCAAAGGGAGCAGAAACACTGCTGGTATTTAAAGAAGCGCCATTGTCAGAAGTACCCTGAGCATCCCTCTTCCATTGCAAGCTCCTAGTTCCAGGTTTAATTGGGGGCCAAGGCCTAAAGGCTGGAGTACCTCTTGGAAAGGGAACTCTGGAAAACCCAGCAGAAGGAAATGGAGAACCCCTCATTGCACGAGGCCAATTCATGGTTGGAACAGATTCTGCACGTATGGAACTTTTCTTCACAACCTGCAAAATGAAAGTGACACAGCTTCTCATTTCACTAACCATATCTATTAGCAAGAAACTACACACAACATGGATCATTATCCAGCATGATTCCCCCAAGAGTATAGTATGGGGATGAGATGAAAGCTGTATATTATCTTTCATGTGTTTTACATGGAAAGTACTGGCAACGTCTAAAAACCAAGTTTCCAGACAGGATTCTGATGATTATAAAAACATGATTTTCAGGATGCCACCGTTTATTCTCAAGCCATCTATACCTTAAGAATGCGTGACATAAAAGAAGTGCCATCCAGAGATATTGCATTATCAGCAGCATCTTTTTTCATGAATTCCACATAAGCTGAACTGCTCAAGAAATGAAAATCAGTAGAGTTGCCCAAAAATTATGGACAGCCAAAGAGCAAGACCAAAATCTGAGACATCCTACCCTTTTGGTTGGCCTGTCGCTGCATCTGTAAGTATAATGACTTTTAGCACTTCCCCAAACTTGTTAAAATGACGAGACAAGCCATCTTTGGTGGCAGCAAAATGTACCTGAGACGATAAAAACAATGTAAAATCAGAAAACGAACAAATTCTGCATGTCCCTGAAGTCTGCCCTCCCCATCCAAGAAGTCCACAAAAGGAGCAAGAGTTATTACATTGCTAACAAAAATGGTTCTGGCATCAGCATCATCTAAAGGACGACCAGAAGCACTAGAACCTGGCATTCAGAATTGGAATCTTTAGGCAGATGAGAGGTGATTCAAAGTCTAGAATAGTGAATGAAAAATGATACAGAAACAGCAAAAGAAAAGCGTGCAACATATATGTGCAGCAAGTATGAAAAGAGGTCGCCATGTTTCTCTTGGTAGCACGAAGCTATTCATGAAAGGGAATCTAGAACTAACCAGGAGTAGATAATTGGGTCTTCTGAAACTCTTTCCGAATATCAGCAGCTTGGTTTCCCTATCGAATGTCATAAGATTAATGAAGATAAGCTATCACTGAACTCATACACATAATAATCCTCTAACATAAAGTGCTTGAGCGCGTCTGCATATACGGCCAGGGAAAAAACAAGTAGATACTTGTGCCAGTAACTCACATTTCCATTAGTAGACTTCAAGGGTTTGGAATTCCCCCTCAACCGTTGCAGACCACATCCGGGAGCTCCTGTTTCATTCTCTACTGTTCTGTGACCATCAGCTTCTGCAACCTCTCTTGATTCCTGATATTCCCGTGCTTTCCAAGTATTTACATTAACAGAATTATTCATAACTATATTGAAAGCACTAGGTGCAGAAGCAGCAGCTTGCTCCTGATTTCTATTCCTTCTTAGGAGCATACTATTATCTGCATTTTTAACTGCACTATACTGAGCCTTCAGTGAATCCTCACTCCTGTTTCCACCAGAGAAGCCAATCTGAGAAGCATCAGTCATCTGATGATCCATGGCATTGACATCATCATCATGATATTCATTATCAGAAGTAGAATCAGAAAGAAAACCACTGTCACCATCCAACAGAGTCACATGCCCAATGAAGTCGGATCTTAGTGATGGATCTTGGTCCTGACTTGTAAGATTATCTCCAAGTTGTTTGCCACCATGCAATGGACTTAAACCACGACCAAGTCGATCAAATACATTTCTTGAAGACTTGATCTCCGTCACATCTTCAGCAGCTTCTGCTGCAGCATTAATCACAGTAGCCATGGGATTTTGCATCCTTGAAACAGACTGTTTCACCTGAGGAAGTTTGACAACAGAGGAATTGCTGGAGGGACTAGAAACCACAGAACGAAGACGCTTCAACGAGGGCTCCACTGTCGTGCCCTGATTAGACGGCCCTGATGTTGCTACTGCATCTCGCACTGCAAACTGGAGTAGCCTTCGAGGAGCATTCATAGTTGCTTTTGAAACTTCCTTCTGTTAATTTCTTATATGTTAGAAGTTTAAGAACAAAAACCTATAGCCTTTACTGACTCACCAGACAACAAAAGTAAGAATGGAGAGGAAAAGGGGGTAACAAGGAATCCAACAAAATGTAATTTTATTTGCTTCAGAAGCGAATTAGATTCTCACACAACCAGATCATGGGTTGTTGAAAGTCACTTTAAAATGCATCTATAGAATTCCTCTTTAATATTTCTATGAATAAAAATCAATATAAAAGTGTCACATGAAAAAATACACCATTTACGTTAAGATGAAAAAAATTAAGAAACCACTATTGCACCATCCCTCTAGCAGTATGCACATATCATTATGTTCACTCTTGGAACAAAACTACTAATTAAAACCATAGAAATTTGTCTTGAGTAGATATTATATAATCAATAAATCTTACAGGAGTTCAAACCTTTGTTTTTAGCTGTCCATCAGGCTGGCCCCTTTTCTTCCTAACTGGGGATAGAGATCGTGACCTTGGACTACGCTTTACTTTTGCTCGGGCTTTTTCCTCCAAATTAGCATTGTCAATCTCAGAGCTCCACAGAGAAGGTGGTTCGGCTCCTCCCCTCACTACTCCCTTCCAGTCCTTGTTTCGCCGACTTATTGACAACTTACTAGACTTTCCTTGTTCTAGCTGTGAATCTAAATGCTGAGAAACATCACTTCCCGCATGGACCTCTGATGAGGGCTTCCTCTTGGGAGCTTCCTCTTGCAGTTCTTTAGGTTGTACATATAAATCTAAATGGACGGCCAGATGATCCCACAGCCTAGAAGAGGGGTAATGGCAATGTAATTATGCATAAAGTTAAGAGTGTATGTATAACACCGGCAATTAGCTTTACCCATTAAAGAAGGAAAAAAAAATTACCATGATGCAAAAGAATCACTATCATCCCCCAAAAATACATCCAACTCAACCTTTGCTTCTTCTTTGCACCGACCATTCCTCAACAACACAATGACATATTCCTGCATGGCATAGGTTGAAATTCATTTTACTTATAGTGAGAAATTGTTCAGCATCTCCAACAAATTCAAGTACATCATATTATGGAAACAGCACAAAACTGAATTGTATCATTAAAATATGAAAATGGAAAAATTAGAACACACAAGATGGCCTCCATCGGATTAACTGCATTCGTCAGTAACTCGATGGAGGCTACTTAGCTAAAAGATAGATAAAAAAAAAATTAATGAGACACACATATACAAACACAGACACACATGCTTATATCGAAAAATTATTCAATTAAATTCAATTGCAGATATGTCTACATTTAGACAGTCAAATTAAACCTAGTATGATATACAGAATAAGCTTCAACAAAAAAATAATCATTTAGCAAAAGATTTAAATGCTGAAATCTTAGACGTCAACCATCAATAAATCTTCTCAGCCCAATCAAATCAATAGACTGCTTCACATTCCAATGCTTTGTCCATTTCACATGCTTCGAAGTGTTCACTACACCCAATTACTGATATGTTCTAATATGGGTCATATTAGAAAGAAACAACAGCAGCAGCAGTAGCATGCCTTATCCCACTATGTGGGGTTGATTACATGGATTACACAATGTTATTGTGCTATATCAACAACCAGTTTTTTGGAAAAATCATTAGCTAAAAAATCTCATTCAATAACTTCATTCAGTGTTCTTTTCAGTTTTTCTCTATACCTTTTCACATGACTTAAATATTGTTTGCTCCACCCTCTTCACCAATGTCTCCAACAGCCTTCTTTGTACATGGTTGAACCACATTAAATGATTTTCTACCATTTTCTCCTTAATATGTGCCACGTCAACTTTTCTTTGTATATGTTCATTATGAATATTCTCTTTTCTTATATTCTCACGCATCCTTCTTAGCATCTTCTATCTTCGTCTCCGCTACCCTAACTTTCTACTCTTGTTGTCCCTTTAAAACCTAACAGCCTAACATGTATCACTGTATAAAATTGTTCATAAAGAGTTTAATAAAACTTCCCTTTAACCTTATTAGGTATGGCACCTTACTTCACACTTAGGAACTAGGGCGTGCATGTTTAACTACATTCATGTTAGATAGACATTTTACAATTCTAGAAGCTCATTCTGCATGAAACAGGGCACAGGCAAGAACATTTATATGCGCTTGACAAGGGTTTGAGTATACAATATTGTCATTAAGTTTCATTCCCTTTAATTCATGAAGAGCATTTTATTGTGAAATGACCAACAATCCATAATCCTATTTTCAACATGAAAAGTTCAATTACTGCACATCATTAATCAAAAGGAAACTAATTCCTCCTTTCTAGACAGCATTCAAGCCCTAAAACCAAAAGAAAGAAAGAAAAACCCAAGGCAGTAATAGATAGGTGAAGTTCTCTCCTGGTTCATTATTCAACTAATCAAACAAAAGCAACTATAAAATTCAAATGCAAGATTTGAGACCACCAAAAGGATCAACACTTGGACATATAACGGCATTCCCCACTGGCACAGAAATCAGAGCAATACAGATTAAATACATAAGCGGAAGCCTAGCCATTGATCCAAAAACCAATGAACAACGCATGTCATAACAATTCCAGAACAGAGAAGGATGCTAGATGGTCAACCCAGACTGATAGAATCACACTCATGCATTGAACAAAATAATTCTTTTTTTTTTTTTTTGCCCCAGCATTGAACGAAATAATCCGATACACTAAGTTGGTACCGCAAGAGTTTCATCGGTGTATTCGCCCATGAACTCCTTCAGCTTATCCATCACTCTTTCCTTCAGCCTTTCCACTCCATCAGCCGAGAAATTTGCATTGAAGGCCCGATCGGAGTTCCCCATTTTAGTGGTGAGAAGGCAGTAAACAAAACCCTAACGGCGTGCGCATCTACCAAAAAGCAAAGGCTCTCTCGAAAACGCGATGGCCTGAGAACCCGGACTAACAGTGAGGAGTTGTCAGAATCATTCGACGCAGTGATGGAAATTCCACCGGAAAGAGAAGGAAAAAGCCGACGGCGATAGGACTTGAGCGTAGCGATGAAGGATTTTCCGCATTGATGGGAAAAACGCAGGAAGCGTTTGGCGTTCGCGGGCAGGAGGAGTCAAGAGAATGAGGGAGATAGAGAGGGAGGGACCTGATATAGTCGGTTACTGTACCCTACCCCAGTACCATCATGTCCATGGCATGAATTGCCGCTTACAAACACGTAATCGCTAGGGGAGGAAGAGATTAACCTCGCTTAATAATAATAATAATAATAATAATGACGAGGACGACGACGACAACGACAATAACAATAATAACAGTTAGAAAATTGCCAATGGTGTAAGTAAGAAAATCCTATATTTGGTCAAAAAACGTAAGAAAATCATATACAATAAGTGTTTCTTTAATGCTAATAATTTTTTTAACAAAATTAAATTCAAGTCAGACGTTGACATTTATAAATCAAGTCACTGTATTTATAAATCTAATTTTATAGTATAGCTAAAGTATATGTTTGTTTTCTAATTTTTATTTGTTTTTTAAAAAGCAATATAAATGACGATTTTATAATAAATGATTTTGAATCCTTTAATATAAAATTTTTTATACAAATATTATAAAAATAAAATATGAAAAAAAAATAATGTTTTATATTTTAATTTTAAAATACAAAAAGTATATGAAAGAATTAAAATTTAAGTGTACTCTCGAATCATTTAAATATTTAATGGTAGATGTTTGTACGAAATCTGGGATTTACGTGATAAAAAGAAATAATTAAGGGCATCAACAGTATAGAAGGAATTGTAGGATGGGTATCTGATGTAAAGATGAGAGGAGTGTGTGACGCAAGAATAGTATAAATCGTTTTACTGATATAGAACTTGTTACAATGTATAGTGGGTAGTTCTAATATCAGAGGAAGCAGGAGAGGGAGAAGCAGAAGAAGAAGTCATTCTCTGAGTACAGCATGACAAATAAATAGATAAGATTTCGAGTTGCTAGCCATTAGACAGTTGTAATGTTTTTTCTGAGAATCTAGGCAACACAGATACTGAATTCGTGGATCGCAACTGCTAGGTCCGACCCGGACAGAAGCATGGGTACGGGGATAGAAGCTCGTGTCGCTAAGACGTGCGATCATTGACGATAGTCATAGGCGTGGAGCCTCCTGTGAATTTCGATCCCTAGGACTGTCATTGGGCCTCGTACTAAACTATCTACGCTGGTTGGACCAAGGTCCAATTGAACCCAAATCCACTTTTTGGGTATACAATATATATACCATTTAAATTTGTTGAACCACTAATTTTTGTTAATGAGCTTAATGAAATTAAGATTAAGGGACTGAAATACATTTTATGAATATAAGAGACTAAACTAAAAGTAATACAAATTTAGAGCACAAAATGTTACTTTAGCTTCTAATATTTACAAATTTAATTTTTATATTGTATGTCAATTTATGTTAATTATAAGTCATGCTTATATAATCATACATACATATATATTAAATTTAGTATTAAATAAATTTGAGAAACCCATTTATATTTAATGGTCTTACTTAGGGA
>QFDD01120338.1:0-24876 GCA_006871305.1 Vachellia collinsii
GACCGAGCAAGTGTCGTGGTAGCTACCCGTCTACTTAGCCACCAATTGAAAATGAGAATGTAATAAGACAATAGCCCCAAAATTTAAGTCAGTCAAGTTACATGTCCCTGCTAACAACCTCTGCCTTTTCCTCTCCAACTCCGTATCATTTTGACCCTCAATACATGTCATTCTCCTTGACATCATCCTATTTCAGCTCACCAGATTCTTCTAATTTGCCGTCATTCACTTCGTTACTTTATAATCCAAATGTATTTTCTTTTGAATGCAATGTTTTCACTTATGGCATGATGGACCATCAAATGAAGAATTTACTACTCCTAGACAATCCGTTTCTCTGGTTGATTTTTCATGGTTTGATTTGAATGCAACCTCATAAATAAATGAAACAATTCAACCTCATGAAGAAGTTAATGTGCAGCAACGATCTCGATGTATGAAAAGAAGAACAAGATGTGGTACCAGATGTCACTATTTGTCAGGTTAATGAATATCTTCTTACCATTATTTTTTTGAGGCAAAAAAATCAAACCATTATTTTTTATTAATGAATCTCTTATTCAATTATTTATTTATTTTATATAATTTATTTTAATAATTGAACATGATTATATATTTATTATCTAATCATCTCATGTTCAATTTTTAGGGAGACAGGAGAGATGAATGGGACATTGAAGAACAAAAATCATTTAAAGGGGACATTGACGAATAAAAAAACAGGCAAAACACAAATTATTTAAAAAAACAACTCAGCGGTGTGCCTCGCAGAAATATACTTCCTTCGTTTATTTTATAAGTTACTTTTTCATTTTTTGTAAATTTAAAGTGTTTTTAAAACGATGCGAATTGAAATAATTTTTAAAAAGCTTTAACTAAAATAATAAGATAATTGGATGATTAATAAATGAAACATAAAAGTAAGAGAAAGGAGTAAAACGAGCAGGCATGTTGGTGCCTGATTTCTGGCAGTCACTCCAAAAATAAGTGGGGATTGATTTGGGGGGTGTTGTCAGTTGAAAGGTTTAAAAAAAGATGGTCACTCCAAATATATATATTTTTTTGGTGAAGAACTCTTGTTTACACTGCAAATAAATTTTAAGAAAAATATCCCATCTAAATTGGCAAAATATCTGGAAAAGTTTGCCCCAAACTCTTTCACGTTGTGATGTGAAAAAGTTTTGGGGCACATTTATCAAAAAATCGATGTGAACAAGTTTAGAAGGTCGGAGTCCGAGTTTATTGAACTTGTTCTTTACTAAAATGAGTTTAGTGTAAAATCCAATTCGTTTAAATCAATAATAAGTTTAACTGTAATATTTTGAAAAAAATTTACTTCAGTATAGTATTTGAAGATTTATTTTTATTTTTTTATAGTGTATGAATAAAAAATTCACCAGTCTGGTATCAAACTCAAAAGCCATGAGATAGACAAAACAAAAAGTGAGGTGGACGAGTGGAAAGCCTTGGACACCTCTAGAATTTGGGCATTGGAGACAAGAACAAGTGAAGCATCGTTCAAAGGAGGTTTTTTTCCTTCTCTGCTACAAACAGTAAAACATATTCTCCATTTCAAAAAAAATTTACCCATATACTACACTTTTGTTAAACCCATTCACGTGGTAAATGAGTTTAAAATTTTTTTTATCAAACTCGTTCATGTGATCGAGTTTGAATTTTTTATTTTTTTTTAAAAAAAAATTGTGTGCAAATGAACGAGTTCCACAGCTTTTAATAATTTTTAATAAAAAATATTAAAAAAACGAAAAATAAATAAGTTTTAATAATTTTAAACAAAATTTTTTAAAAAAAAATAAAAAATTCAAACTCGTTCACTGTATGAACGAGTTTTATAAAACAAAAATGTAGTATATAGATAAATTTTTTTTTTAAGTGTAGTATATAAGGAATATATTTTACTGTTTGCAGAAGGAAAAAAACCTTTAGAGGAAGGCAGCAGGGGCCAGTGTACGAAGGGAAAAAGGAGCATTACTAAATGGGCTCATAATACATCATTCAACATCAAGTGTATGGCTCTTACCACTGAAATTGCACACAGTAAAGACACCCTACCCTAGAAAAGAGGCAGTTTCTGCGGAATCGACTGAACTGGGATCCTGTCAGACTCAGATGTCACTCTTCTCCATTTCAGAATGACACAACCCAAACTGCCTCGCCTCATCACACTTCCACTTCTGCGCCATCTCATCTTTTCGTATTTTTTGGCTTCCTAGCCCTGCCAAATCTGACTCCATGTTGCCCAGGTTAGATTCTTGTAATCTCAAGATTCCCCAATTAAGAGGCAACGACCTGATGATGGCCCGTTACCCTTGAGCGTCTTGTCCTTTACTGGGAGTAAAAACGCCTTAACACATTCCGCAGGAGGGATTTAAGAGCCTCCCCTATCATTCAATGTGACATTTCTCATTAGTAGTAACATCGCTGTTCTGTTTTGTTTAATCGAATGTCACTTTGTTTCAAGAGTGACTTGTCGCATCCAGAGTCGGTTCGAAACGTCTTCCTTTTTTATCAATAACTGACTTTTGATGCCAAAATTTCATCAACGGCTATAATGAAGTAGTTGAATCTCAGCGTCCGTTTAGAAAACCATTAAAACAAAAAAACAGTCTATGAGAATGTATTTTAAAAAATAATTTTTATCTAGAATGCATTTTGATTAGAATATATTTTAAAAAATAATTTCTATCTAGAATACATTTTGACAGAATGTATTTTATGCTTAAATAAACGTTTGATTTGTAATGTATCTTTGTTAAAATACATTTTATAAAAAAAGAGTTTTTACTTATAATATATTTTAAAAGAAAGAGTTACTAAATATTAGAGTCTGTAGATTAATAAACTTTTGAGTCCAAAATATATTTTGAACATCACCCATAGTTAGTACCATGTTTGACATTTTCCTCAGTGCTGGAAATGCAGAGGATTTATTTACACATGGGGCTATCCCCGATGGTCAAATGGCAAAAGCTCTAATGCGGCCACGTTGTTCTTATTATGTCATCATTAATACTGCTACTATTACAAGGGGCCAAGGCTCCATAGTTCCGATTTAAGTCAGTTCAAAATATCAACATTAAAAAGTTGAAGTACACAATTCAAAAGGTTAATTAAAATTGGTTAAAGATAACAAACATCTAACAAAATTAATTTACTTTCTTAAAAAGCACTTGTTTACAGAGGGATGAGTGTAAGAAATAACAAATGAAAAAAGAGATAAGAAAATGAGTGAAAAAATAATGAGACAAAAGGACCAAGTAGTTTATATGAAAAATCAGACCCTTACGGGTTTTTTGAGGGAGTAACTTGAAAGCTCCCTTGTGTCATAAGTAGTTTCATGCGTGCTTGTTTTCTAAGTAAATGATATTAGACTTTTTGGTGAAGGACAGACTCTTCATTTCCAGCCATGTTTACGTCATTTTTCACCTTCTTTGCAGCGAGGCTAATAAATGTATCAATTAGTTGTTAGAAAAGCTTATAATTGAGATGTTTTTATTCCATGATTCTCCCTTAAAATAGTCTGAAAAAAAAGAATCATCAGCATATTTGTTACTATCATTATTGTTTTTGGGTTTCCTTTCAATAGTGTTTCAATTTTTTTTTTTTTTTGCTGAATACATGCACGCAACCAAGAATCTGAATTTGGAACTTGGCTCATCTCACAGCAGTAAAAAAATCACACCCATATTCATTTAAATCCATATCATAACTGGTCACAAAACAGAGTACACAACTTCATACAGGTCCTTGCCAGCAAAATCTTAGGGAAAGAAATTTAAAAGCTGTACAGGTTTTATGCAACTAACTATTGATAACTAGTATTAACTAATCATATCAAGTATAACTGAAAACGCTAAAACTTGGAAGTAATTATTAGCTTTCCCGTTGGTCACCCCAACGGAGTTTCGGGAAGAGAGAGGCACAAACCTCGTCATAGCTGGAAATCAAAGCTAATGACTTGTAAAGAAAAGGAGTATATCTGAAGTAACACGTGGATGAATGATCATGTCCTCCAACTTCGATTCTGCGACAACGGATCGCTTATTCCCCCAACAATCCATGTCTCTTTGGCAATGTCCGATGAAATTTCGTAAAAATCAGAGTCAGAGTCATATTTCATAACCACCAAATTCTCTCTCTTTCCCTTCTCTTCATCCATTAACGACTTCAAACTCCTCCCTTTCTTTAGCTCTACTCTCACTTTATCAACTTTTTCATCATTGGCTTTCTCTTTCTCTTCTTGTTCTGCACTTTCCCCCCCTCGGTTCTCTTGCAACCAGCTTTTTGCCGGAGCCGACCTGCATCGCATGAGCAACAGTGCATTCGGTGGAGGGACAGTGGACTCCGCCTCTGATCCATCATCCCCCACCTCAGCTTTCTGCTTCGCGTCTTCTTTGTGAAACCCAGTGTTTTGATTCTCCTGCAACACCATAAACCATTTGGAAAAGACGGTTCTCGAAGCTTCGTTGTCGCTTTCATCCATACCCACTTGATTTTCTCGACACCCATCGTCTTCATCTTCTTCATACTCCGAGGCGGCGTCCGTCTCGTGGAATGATCCAAAGCATCGCAAGTCGAACCTTATGCTTCGGAGACAAGTCAGGAACTGCATTATCTCCTTCTTGAAACCGAAAGACTCGGCCCAGCTGGATCGCTTCCTCTGTTTTCTGTTACTGTGAATTTTCTCTATTTCTTCCATCACCGACTGCCAGCTCCTGCAAGCAGCGGTTTTCGGCCTGACCTTGATCTGACCGGCACAAGTGACCTTCGGAGAGGTCGGTTCGGAAATCTCGGAGCCCATAGACTTGGTTTTGGTCCATAGCATGGGGCTAGCCTGACCACCAGCAGCACCACCTCGGGTGCTTGATTTCTTAAGGTGGTGGTTAAGGTGGCGTTTGGCGGAGTCGGAAGGCCGGGCCGGGCTGCAAATGGGCTTGGGCATGAGAGTGAGATGAGCTCGAGAAGGAAAACATACTAGAAGATCTGCAGAAGGAGCAGGCTTGACTGCTCTTGCCTTCATGACGAGGAGGAAGACGATGGTATTTTTGGTTGGGAGAATATGGGGGTGGTACCTCGGATCTCGAAGTATTTAGGAGGATGCAGGTTTGGGGGATTTAGGAAATATTTAGGTTGATGAAAAGAAAAAGGCAAGCAACGAAGCTGTGACAGCTTTCCTATAGTTCGTAGCCTTTATCTAGGAGGCCTTCTCTTCATTCAATCACCCGTCACACTGGCCTCTGGTCCCCACAGTTTGAATTGGGGTCACCACAGATTGGGTTGCTGCTTCGTCTCCTTGGTCTACTTTTTTTGATATCCTGTCTAGTGTTTCGCACTATCGTTTATAATTTTTTTTTTTTTGCCAAAGCAATATCGTTTATAATACCAAAGGGAAAGTTAAAAGCCCATGAGGTCGCTTCATGATCCAATGATGGCCTTACCGTGTGAGCCGATGCCACATAAAACTGATACATCTGATATGTGTGTGTGTGTGTGTGTACAAGCGCGCTCTACAATCTTACATACGTATATACATATTGCGGGACTGGTGTGAACAAACATACATATGCCTTCTGTCTCAACTACCGAACCTACTCTTCTATTCTATGGAACCCCATTAACTTTCTGGTGAGGGAATTTAAAGGAGGAGAAAGGCTAAATGTGACCGAATAATATTGAAAGTGGGGTTAATTGGGCGATCCTTCTCATTGCTTGGTCCCCTGCGTCTGCATTAATACTTCGCCCGATTTCTTTTTGTAAATGTCAACCAATTCATCCTTGTTCCTCCCACAAATTAGGTCAGGTGCTTTCAGCTTTCAGGTACAAAACTAACTGCCAAAGTCACCGGCTGCTGGCAAAAGCATTACTCTGTATACAACATGTGCGAATAAAGGAAAATTGAACCCGAAATTGATGCATGCGGATATATGTACAAATATATATATACATATATAAAGAAGACGATTATGTTCTGTTCGTCTAATTCATTGCATTTGGATGTATGTGAATATTGTTGGAGCATCATGCGTGGCTGTTTTTGTGGTGCTTGGGATATCACTATCGCACACTAACTATAAGGACTAGGCAGCTAGGATATGCTTGTAGGGTTTAATTAGTGACATGATTGGATTGGCACATGGTCTACAAAACTGTTTATGATCCATCAATTCTGCCTCTTGACCGCTGGTCGGGTTGATCAAATTGGATTCTAACGGTCACAGTTTCTATTGCTCAAAGCCATCATGGTTGCTTAGATCTACCTTAATTGCTGAAATCATTCACACAAATCGCTCCTCATATTGCACTCGTGCACACACATGTTAATTATTTATAGCTTCTCATTATCTGTGTTGGCGCTCTCCCTCTCTCTCTCTAGAAAAAAACTCAAGATTTAGTCATATACCAGATCTCAATAGAGGTTTCAGATAAATCTATTCACATAATTATTTTTTCTATCAAAAATTATTCTGCCATGTGTGTATTTTAAGGGACGTCGTGTGACAATTTAACTTCCTTCTCTGGAAATAAAGACCGGACACCAGCAAATCAGTGGGGACTGGGAGGAAGGTGGCGAGTGTTAGGGGACAGACCCTTCTCTTCCTCAGAGATTCAGATTATTGCATATTTTAAGAGCGCCGTGTGTGTGTGTATTTCATCTAACAAAATAGCTTTTACATATATAAGAGTACCATAATTCATAAGAATCAAGGAATGCTTTTTTTTTTTTTTTTGCCACAACAATATCTGTGTGCGCTTAAATTAAAGACTCAAAATATTAATCGACTTGATTGAAATCATTTTTATGGGTTATAATGTAGATAATATCAAATTATTCAATACTTCATCCAATCTTGAATGTATAATCTATTTACTTAATTTTATTAGATTAAGGATGTTAATTGAGTTATTTAATATAACATGTTTTTTTTAATTCGCTAATCATCAATTCCCTCCCCCTCTTTTAATATTGATAAGGATAATTTTTTTTAAAAAAAAATGATAACAGTTAAAAATAACTCCTACGTTTAAAACTAAAATCATCTTCGGTGGGCGACTCTATCTTTGCTCTTCAAAAGTCAAAAGAAAAGGAAAAATAAGGGTGGTGCCACCGCAAGTCGCAACATTGGGTAGCATAGTGTAGTGTAGGCAGTATATAAATCGGTGTGAGGTGTGAAAGGAAGAATTTAGAGTGGCTAAATTAAAGTGAAAGTTGCTAAAATATTTTGAAGCAAGAATATTAACATTTGATAGTGATGTGTGTAAATTTCATTTGAGATGCGCACGCAAAATAGACATAAAAGACTAATAGAGTACTTTACACTATTAAATTAAATGATAGGGAAAGGGGGAAACCCCCGAAAGTGAAGAAGGCATGATTAAGGGGGTGGGTTTGCCACTTGAGAGCTGCGAAACATGGTCCCCTCTGCTCATTATGATGCATGCACCACCCTCTCTTCTCTTTTTTATATATATGTGTATAGCTTTATTCTATTTTATGTATGTTCTCCCTCTCAGACCTATCCTTCAAATATTTTCTCATCATTATATCCCCTCCAATAACACAGTTTACATGTGTTGTCTTCATTGGCCTCATCTGATCTATTGTTTTACCCGCTACCTCCTTTGCCAGGCCATTTCATTTAACCTTAATTCAAAGTTAATACGTCCATTTTATGTTTAACTTTTAAGGTGTCGGCGACAGATCGAAGTGATGATGCTGCGAGAAAAATTTCAAAGGAATCACACTTGTCGTAACTTTACACCCATTTCGAATCCAAAGAATAGAAATGAGGCACTTACTTTGCAAAACACAGAGAAGACAAGGACTCCGAGTAAAAAGTTGTGCGAGTAAAACGGGATTGCGTGTCTGCGGCGTCACACACCTTGACAGAAGTTACAGTTTCAGTTAAAAACAAGCACAAACAATGATATATATATATATATTTATGTAGTTGTAGTAGCTAGTAGTGGAGGCATTTGTATTATTAATGTTACCATAAGGTGTACAAAGTCTGTTATCCCTTTCAGTGTCACTGCTGGAGCAGATGAAATAGAGCAGGACAGGCACTAGCTAGAGAAGAGGTTCTTCCATTTGTAGAACATGATGAAAAGAGCTGGCTGGCCCCTCCTGGCTTCAGCCTTTAAAGAAAGGAAGCTTGGGGGAAAAGCAACCGTACGTGCCTGAATTAAGTCCTCCACTGTAATAGTAACTTATCTCTGAGACGAGTGGGGCAGATTGCAGATGCTGCAGCTAACTTGCAGTGAATAAAGAACAAACCAAGCAAACAGAATGAATAACTACCTGTCAAGCCCCCATTTCTTCATTACATGTGTCTTGTAAGATTATTATAATTCAAGCAGGAAGCTGGCATTCTCAGGTCAAGAAAATGAGAAGCTAACATCTATGGAACTAAGTTTGTGTCAAAAATGAACATGCGCTCCGTTGTTTTGTTGGATAATCTGTGATCATCATTACGTTATGGTTGCTTTTAAGGATGGGCAAATGACACTAGAATATTTTTAATAAGATCCACGTCTCCTCTCTAATAATTGACGATCCATTTCTATGATAATATACGTCCATATCTATCCATCTATTTACCATCTGAAAAGCGTTTCAAGTCCAATAACAGATGGGTGGTTGCTGAATATGCAATTAATAATGGGATCCCATACATGGACTGTTGGCAACTTAAGCGTGATGTTACGCCACATCACCATAGCATCAATCATTTCCTTCTTTCATATGTTCGGTACAAAATGTACCATCACGGAACTGACACCATTTTTTCAAACAATAATTTTAGTCATTACATGGCCCCATGAATACATGATCCATGTTCCATCCACCGCTCCAAATTTTGTTGAGTGAGATGCCTGGCTTTGGGTATATAAGAGGCAGAATGCAGGAACAGGTTTGGTGGGGAGGCCAAAGCAGAAACACAGGGCGTGTTCGATCAATGACCTGCCTCATGATATATGTGAATAATAATTCGCATGGATTATACTCATCACTCTTATATGAGTGGTTCGGTGACAGTTCTTCATGTATGCGTAAATAAAGCTAACCAATGATAGGTTGTTATTGGGTCGGATGTGAGGCAGCTTTTAAGCCAGCTGAAATGAGATAGCGGGGTTTTAAAGGCATCCAATCCATGACTGCGTTGTTCAGGTTGGTTCTCTCACCATTATTAGGCGGAGATGTGCCCCACACGCATATATGCTCAACGCTCAAGAATGACCCATGATTATTCATCCACATCCGAAGCTGGTCCCACGTTGGTTTAACGCTGCATTGAAATCGGAATTCACACACACTGGAATTGGACTCCTGTGTTGAACTCTAAGGCCCAACACGAGCCCAAACGTACTTGCTTTGATAGCCCATTGATTTGGGCTCATTATGGAGAGTAGAACGAATGAGGGGGAGGGACAGCCGGACAGGTCAGAGACGTGGTTCCTCTCTGGAGATGACCAGGCTGACCCAGTTGATGGAAGATTGGAAGGGCAATGAATGGGCTCAAGACGGTTATTTCCTCAACTGAGGTTTGAGTCTCTATTCTTAGTGTTATGTCCCATTCTGTTGGTTTATGTGCATGTTAAACTCTGTAAGGAACTTCAACTTAGGGTGATGGGATTTTAGAGGTTAGAGTTATGGAGAGATGAAGGGGGTATATTATGTTACAGTCATTTCAAGTCCAGATGCTATGAATCGTGTGATATCTCTGAATGGTTGTCAATTTGTGATGGGTGTACGGTGACATGCCATCATTAATCCATTGCATCAACAACCAGCAACTAGCTGGCGCATGCAATACGCGCATTAACGAGAACTTTCCTCACTCATTCTATAATATTGGCCCACCAAAATAGATATCCTAAGCTGTTGCTTTTAGCAAAAATCTGTTTTAGTTTTTTACTTTGTCGTAGACTCATGGCCAACATTTCTTTATTGAACCTCTTCGCCAATCCCCATCCATTAAATGATCTGGTTGCCATTTTCAGCCTTTATATTGTTAAATTATGGCTGCCGTAGAGCATCTTAGAAGAAGGCGACTACATGATAGATGATCCTAATTAATTATAAGAAACACATATTAGTTTGAAGAAAAATGATAAAAATATTTAGTTTCTTTAATTAGTCCAAAAAAAAAAAGGTAATTGAATGTGATATTAAATATATAGTAAAGACGGAGGGAGGCAGTATATGCCTTTGATATCTCTGTGCATTTCTTCTCAGTCCCTTTATTCTATCATTGCACGGTCCACTAATTAAGCCTCCTGTTAGATTCCGTAGATCTCAACTCGGACGAAACCCAAAAAAATGGACATAGGACTTAATCAAGAGAAAGGAGATCAAGTGGGGGGACCTTAAGCAACTTGAGACCCATTGTTTTGAAAGCCAACTTTCGATTATATCAACTGTTTCTGTCATTGTCGAGCAAACGCACTTTGGAAAAACGTTCGACGTAAATTACATTGCCTGTATTAACGTGGTCAATTAAATGTGAAAATCAGGGCAAGAAAATGTCTTTTAGCCACTCTAAATCATCATCAATCAGGATAAAACATGTTGGATCCAGAAGAATATATACAAACAGACTTGAATCCACGGTTTTAAGCTCATCTTTTCTTCTTTAATCACCTGTTGATGTACAAAAAAGCATGTCCCACTATGCAATAATTTAGGTATTTATTTATATTTGGGGAGCAAATCTCCTAGTACGAAGCCTTGAGTTAATTAAAATAGATCGATCCAATAGCATTCCAGTATTCACTTCGAATGAATTACAAGATATTTTTTTATTTTATTTTATTTTTCGTTGGCGTCTCCATCAATTGTGCAATAACTTTGCCTGATTTGGCTGTTAATTCTTCGGCAAATTAATAAAAGGCTGGTCCATGTATCATTGGGCTCTCTCTCTCTCTGGTTTTTGTTGTACTTTCTTACCTGTCTGCTCTCCTTCTCCAAGTGTTGTCCCTGCACATATATTTGCTTATATGAATGTGAATTACTACACCGTCCGCTAGCTTTATTGATTAAATTTTTCACATTTTTTTATGTAATGGCATATTTGGTAGATCATAAAGAATTGATTCAATAGATAGTTCTATTTAGTTTATAGCTACCGGCCGATTGGGGAAAAGAAATTATTCTTTTATAGGATGATTTGATTCGTTGATATTTGGATCATAAGCTAGCATAGTATCTGGTGCTGGACCTAGTAGTTTACGAGCCTTGCGAAGAAAGATGAAAGCTAAAGTTGTTTCCAAAAAATTACGTACAGGATTAGGAGAGAAATAAAGATAGATTTTGAGATATTTCTGTTTTCCTTATGCAGGAGGCAACTTTAACGCAGAGGCGTTTTTGGCTGTATACGAAGAAGAGGAAAAATAAACAAATGAAATAGATTAGTGCAAAAGTGGGAAGGGGAAGGGGAAGGGGAAGGGAATAAGGCATGTAGAATATATTTAGCTTTTAATTAATGTACTTTGGTCCAAGATTCGAAAGATGGGTTTGTTAGCAAAAGTTGAAGAGTCTCTTCAATTCGCAAGTGTCTGGTTGCTGGTTAGTGATTAAATCACGTCATGCAGGAAATCGCAGTCACCCTCTCTCAACTTTATCTCGGGGCCGGAGAATTGGGTTTCAAATTCTCTAACCCTGTCAAACCATTCTTCACCATTAATTTCTTTAACTTTGTCCCCAAACTTCCTCATTCTTGTTTTTATTATTTGTTTAATCACGATTCTCACATTAATTGCTTTGAACTGCCATCACAGAAAATGCCAGTGTCACGGATTTTACTGTCCACCCAGTGATTTGAGCCATATATATATATGAACACATTATTTATCTTCACTTGGATTCTAGCCATATGTCGTCGCATTTTCCACAACTTTCTTCCTCCAAATCCATGTCTGCCATTTTTTTTTTTTTAAATTTTTTTGGCATAGCGTTGCCTCTTCTGATTAAGCATAGCATTTTTGGGTTCCGGAATTATTACCTTTTTTCTGGGTTTATTTCGCTGCATTGTGAGCATCTCACACATACAAGTGCCTCTGAGATATATGGGTGATGAGATGTGGAAGTTGCAGGCATGCATGGAATGGAGTCAGAAGGTAAGGTATAGAAGAGGTTCCAAAAGTTGTGGATTAAATCGGTTTGTGAATTTGTAGAGAATCTCAATCGAAGCATATGTACATGAACATGACCACGAACTACGTACCTTCCGAAGCATTTACATAAAGGAAGATCAAATGAGAGTATCTCAGATCTGTCTACATTTGTGCTTGGTTAATAAATTATTAGATATGCAATGATATGATGGATGGTATTGGACCATTATATATATAGTTATAGTTATATTAATGGGGCAAGCACTAACTGTAGGAGTAATAAACAACATGCATAGGGCGGGAGGGAAAGATGCAAAGCGGGAGTGCTCTTTGATTAAGATTGGATCTTGATGAGAATAATTATACGCTGTTCACCGATTAGAATGTTCTCAATCATTTCCCATTAAAAAAAAAAAAAAAAAAAAAAAAGGATGGGAGGAGTAGCTTAGCCTCCTGGAGGGCATCAGATGGAGCATCTATTATAAGCATAGGACAGACATGTGTAAAGATTGCGCTCTTTTTCATTCATCGCTTAATTAATCTTATTTAAGACGCTAATTAGTTGTTGGTGCCACTTATTGAGGCGTTAAATTAATCTCCCCTTTAATCTGCGTGCCCAATATATACTATACGAGCATATTCATCCAACAGCATATATGATAACTAACTCCGTACTTGCTTGATACGATTTGTTGTTTAGTTTTGAATCCCCCCGAGAAGGCCTCCTAGCTACCATCATAGACCATAACTGGTTTCACATTATTTTTTCTTAACAGTAAATATTTAAAAAAGTAGTTAAATTAACAAATATTGTTATATTGATTGATGGGAACCATCTTTAATACATGCTATTAATAAAAATAGTTTAAAAAATTATAATTTTAAAAGGTAAAGTGATTTAAGGCTCTGTATTTATAATAAAAACAAACACATCAACTAAATTTTATACATTATTTAGTAGTGGATATAATAATAAATATGAATGATTTGATCCAGGTATATTATTGGATTTATTTAGATTAATAGTAAAATTTACTTTCCTGATATCATTTACAATCTTAAAAATAAATATGTGATATAAGTTTCACGGGTTAACAGGGCATTGTGAGTCGAATTGCATATCTCCAACGGTAGGCTGATAAAGGTGAGCGCTGGGGAGTGGGAGGACGGGGATAGTGGTGGGCTTGGTGGGCTTACCATCCGCCTCCTGTGGGCCCCTCCGTCGATCATTTCATGCCCTGGGCCCCATTCTCTCTCCCTTTCCAGGTAGTTATTTCAGTTGTTCATTGCTGTATGCGTGCTTCGTTTTTTATATCAATAAATTGAATATTGGAAAAAAAAACCTTTAAAAATATATATAAAAATTAATTTAAAATTTCTATCACATAAAATATCTCGATATCTATATGGACGAACAAACAGTATATTTGGGGCAAACATAAAAAAAAAAAAAATTAAAACGATGTACATGACTGCATGCCGCCAGAAAGTCTTGTCAGAAGCAATGAAGGTCGTGAGCTGGAGAAAACAAGGGCCAAACACTTTAATTGAGAGCTTGAAGTTTTATCAAAAAGAAAAAAGAAAAAAGGATTAGTTAACAACGTTGCTAATATTGAAGATATTTGTTGCGTCTGCGTGTGCTTTAGATTCTCTTCCTCTCTGCCACCATTTTCATAACAGTGCATCCGTCTCGCTGTTTCTGTTTGTATCCGTATTCTTCTTGTTGCCCCTTTGTGTGAGTCTTGTCATCACTTTAAAAAAGATGAAAATATAAATAATTGTGGCATGTCAGATGTGAAACAAAGGCGTACGTAAATGGAAGAGCGAATGGCTTAAATGAAGGGGGAGACGCATTGTTATTCCTGCAAGGCCATCGCTGATGACATATAATTCAGATTCTATATGTGAATTCAATCATATGTTCCATCCACAAATATACTCCTAAAATCATAGCCAGCTGCCTTCGATCATTCACCCATTTTTTCCTCCCCCCAAGTCCTTAATTAGATCACAGAGAATCACCTCTTTAATTTTCTCATTCGATTTCTTCTCTCTACCGTCACCATTCTCATATCCTATAACTTCTGCGTACTTGCAGTGTCGAACAAAACAAAAAAGAGGTAACAGAATTTTTGGATGTGACTTTGAGCTTTTAACTCAGACCAAGAAACGGAAACAAAAGCCTCTCGCAATATACTCTATTGGGAATACTTTTTTGGACTTAAAAATATGCCATCCTAACCCAGCAGAACCGATCTCATCGTCATATTGACATACTCTGAGTTTTCTCCCATCACATCTCTTTTACACTGTATATGTAAATACTCGGACAAGAAAAAAGGTGAACCATTGAAATCTTTTGGATTAATCAATTATCGAAACGAAATCGGACCATCAAATTACAGAATCTTGTGATCTACCCTTTTATAATTTAAACGTATCGGATTCTCTCTCTATCTATACATACACATAATTGCCCTGTCGTACAGGTTCATGCATGGCATACGTAGCATCTTCAGGTATAATATCAAAAAGGAGGCTACGGATCTATGGATGCTGGCTATCATTCTGGGGTTTGATCTGCAGGGACCATAATACAAGAAAGGTGGAACCCCTTTTTAAGAATATAATTTCTGGACATTAAACCCAAAACATTACCCTGTCACGGGTTCAATTAAATTTCATATATAGTTGGTTTAATTGAACCGATAATGTAATGATTAACTTAAATAATATTATGGGAGCATATAAGAATATATGTACAAGGGAATCACAAATATGTAAGCATACGAAATAAAATATCAAATATTGAATAGTATAAAATAAATTTTAGAAGTCCAATTTTATAGGGATTTAACAAGCTCACATGGTAATAAGAAATTACAGAGTATTGAACGTAATAAACTTCAAACTCAGAGGGTGGGGATATTTTTGGAAAGAAAGATTGAATGAGGTAATTCTCAAAATCTCCGTATGCAAAGCATTCTCGCTATTTTTTTATTGTAATAGTAAATCATTCATATCAAAATTTAGCAATTTAAATTTAAACATTTTTTTACATATAAAATTTTGATATGAAGCTGTGGATTTAAAAATCTGACTCCTGTAAATGTGGATTTAATAATTATAAAAAGAAACGAGGTTGCTCTGCCAATACACAAACGCACACGCACAAGTGCACACGGTGATCTTAGGCGCTTTGTTTTTTATGTTGGTCATCGATCGATCTTTGACCTGTGTCAAGTTAGTGCATTTATAATTCATAGATTTCTATAAACATTAATATTCTTTAATCCTTCTTTCTTTCTTTCTTTCCGGAAAACTCATTAATATTCTCTCCAAATATAAGTGCGAGGAAATTAATCAAGGACATGGTGCTTTAATGTCTGAGTTCAAGGGCATTCGATCTCACAGATCCATAAATACATTGTTATTCATTCAGTACATCTTTCATAAAACTAATACAGTATCATATTCTTGTAACAAAACAAAATATCACAACTGCATTGGGCAGTTCACGGTTATGTATGTCCTTTTATTTTTATTTTAATTGTAGCTTACAAAATCATAATTTTAACATCGTACACAGTTGGGCGGCAGATATATAACTCTTTTGCTGCTTGGACGCTTGGGAGGAGATTAAATGCTTTTCATAATCAATGTTGCCCTACGCAAATGCGGAACGTGTGATCTAGAAGTGGAAAAAGGATAATGGGGTGAATTAAATAAGAAGAGAAAAAAGACAACGGACAAGTTGGGCAAGTGGGTAACCTTAAAAATGTTCGTTTCATATCAAACAATATACACAGCATTAATTAATGAAGGATTCGCATGCGCAGGAAGAAAAAAGACCCAAGAGGATAACTGGGTTAACGTTGTTTGGATTTAAAGTAGATTCAATCATTATTATGTTCACAGAACCTAGTTGCAAGCCAGCATGTAATTTGTTTTTATTTGAAGTTGTAGGAGTTATTAGTGGCGGAGGTTGTGGGAGTAGATGAATGGTATGGAGTATAAACGAAGAGGAACGGTGGTAGAGAAGTACGCCATGGTGGTTTTATGCAGAGGTTTCCTCAGAATCTGGCTGTAACTATTCCTCGTGGTGGTAATGGGAAAAATAAGTCCAAGTTGGCCACCCAATAGAATCCGCGAACTGGAAGTGGCCCAATTGCAAGGAGGCCACGATGCATACACGTGGCAGTATCAACTTTTTGGGGTCCCACAGGAACCAATATGATGAGGCACTTACACTATAACGAGGGACAAGGACAGCTGGGATGTTTTCAGATAGGAAGAGTGTTTTAGGTTTGAGATTAATGTCTTATGAAGTTTAGAGAGTACATGTTCTTATCTCTTCCAACAAGGATGTTTTCCCGGGGATTTAAACTTGTATTATCATCATCATTAGAGGGTGAGGCCGTTACCATATGCTGCA
The DNA here is from genome assembly GCA_006871305.1 of Vachellia collinsii. NCBI lineage: Eukaryota > Viridiplantae > Streptophyta > Magnoliopsida > Fabales > Fabaceae > Vachellia > Vachellia collinsii. The sequence goes on from QFDD01120338.1 coordinate 16,571, forward strand.
TTTGATCTTTTAATATAAGGACTAATTGACTTTTTAAAAGAGATGAAAAAGACTAAATAAATTACTTAATCATAACGTATATTTTAAATATTTATTTGTTTTATTAGATTATATATATAAATTTATAAGTCAGAAAAATGAGTTTGGAGAGAAATGATAAATATATATCAGTTAATTTATTTTCAAAAGAAAATGTCAATTGATTATCAATCAAGAGGGTGTTGGTGGACAGCTGGGAATTTTTGAACATGAAAAAGGGGAGACTCATGAACGAACCCGGGGGGGAATGGGCAAAGGGCGGAGCTAGCTGTTAAAACGCTCTTTGTCGTTTCTTGATTATGGTGCTCACAATAATAGGTTCTATTTTGTGGGGGGCTGGAAGCTTGCTTAGTCAGATTGTTTGACTTCTTTCTGATTCGTTAACAGCAGCGACAAATATTTGATTCCAAACACTTAATCACCACGCTTCGCCGTCCTCCCATTACTGTCATAAAGCAGTTATGGCAGTTTAGTCCTCACCTTCCCACTATTCAATCCCATTCTGATTTCTTCAAGTTATGCATACCTCAAAACCACTGTTGGTCAAATATGTACATATTCATGTTCGAGTTAGCTTACGAGGACTCCGGTTTCGGTGTAAACAACAATGGAGAATAAATTTGTTTGTAGAAAATGTGGAACCTTTTTGACTGTGTGATAAATTAAAAAGGGGTCGAATATGTCTATGGAAGCTTGTAAAGATAGTTTTAGAGAATCAATTAAACATGTGCCAAATTATTATTATCAGAGCTGAGTGGCAAAAAAGCATCTGCAGCCATGTTTAGTTTTAAGGTTCTGATTAAGCAAGGGAATCACAATGGCTGGATGTTGAACAACTGAAGAAAGAACGAGGGATAAAAAGACAAAGGTCGGTTACCTTATTCCCTTTGCACTTTATTCATCACGGGGCTTTTCTTTTGACAAACTGAGTCAGAGTTAGGAACGTTAGGTTCCACCAGTTGCTTGGTATTTTTATGAATGTGCATTATTATGACTACTATTTTTTTCACGGTAACAATGTTCCCGTGCAATTTATTTACTGTATTATTGCTGAAAAATTAAAGTGGATGGTTTCATTTTTCTTAATGTCAGTTTATTTTTAATGGTGCCTTTTAAGCACATGTTGAGACTCTTGTATGACCAACTTCGATGATATACAATTTTGAAACCCATTGGTTATCAATTCATGAATAAAATAAACAAGTCTAACTAATTGAAAGGAGGGTTTATGCTGCTTAAATATAAATTCTTTAATTTGAGTCTGCGTGAATATAAAAAATATTTTTGATAGAGTTGTCATCGATCAATTGGGCCTCCAATGCTTGAATTTAACCGTTCAGAGGTTAAAAAAAAAAAAAATGAATGCATCTACGGGGAGGATAGAGCGTCACCGTTTGAAACTCTGCAAGCTCTGTCTGACGAAAAGTATACGTAGAAGGGAATCAAGTTATCCCTCTCAGATGCACCCTTCTGCAGAAGGAAGCTACCAGATTTTCAAACGAAGCAAGTTATTTTCTCAACGTTTATAGGTGTATTCCGCAACCCCACACGACTTTTAGACTTTCCTATTTCTTTTATTCGTTTTTCCTTTTCTTTTTTTTGGAAAAAAATAATGTTTAATTTGCAGACAATAAATCAATGACAGCGAACGAGGGGTTGGGTGCAAGCCCTTCTCATATGTTTGCATATACTGAAGTTTGGCAGCGTATATACGTGTTTGCTATTTAATTGAAGCGTACCAAGCAACTTAATTAGTTATATATTCTCTGTATCAGAATATGACATACACGCATGCAAATACAAAAACACATTTGGTACACATATAATATGCCCTTCTTTACACGCGTAGTGTGAATGCCATGAATACGTGTCGTTGAATAAGGAAAACCGGTAAGATTTGATACCGTCAAATAGAAAGGGAGGTGTGATACAATAATTGGGAATGAATAACATTCAACAGTGGAATTAATAAAGTTGGAAGAAGTAGAAAGGAGCTGGAATATATGAATTAACTTTAGAAGGTAATAGAAGTAACATGCACATGCATATTGGGGAGAAAAGAACTTGAAGAGAGAGGGGGAGAGAGAAAGGTGAAGGGAATAAGAGGGGAAGAATTAATGCCGCTGGTTTTGAAGGCATAAGCCAAACTCGTAAATACAAGTTAGGTTGCAGCTGCTTGTTTCTTTGGAACTATACAAGGGGCGGGTTGGGACCTTCGTTCATCCTTCATGCTTGGATTTGTTTCTTAGCCCCTAAAGTCTATATTCTCATTTCTAAATTACCACACATGTGTGTAACGAAACGAAACCACCCCCTACCATAAGGATTTTATATTCATATTTATATATATGTGTGTGTGTGTGTGCGCGCTGATCAACGTGCATGCCTATTCACTTTCTTTGGTGTTTAGTTAATTGGAGGGTTTGAACCCAATCAAAGGTTATAATTGTCACTTTGAAGGCAAGCAGGGACACAGATAACGCAGTTAACCTTAATTATTCAGGTTAAGCATGGTCATCATTGCGGTATATTGTCCTTTTCGAGTAAGCCAAATGCCCAAGGAAAGCACTGTTCAATGTCTTTATTATGATACAAAGTTGGCAGAGCATTCGCATTATTAAATCTCTTCCTTTTAAAGTTGGGTGTGAATATTAATTTTGATTAATTGAACCTGATATATAATGCCATATAGAAACATATAAAGATATAACCGGCTCACTCAGTCTGGCTATCTTTAAGCACTAATTAAATTCCTACAAGTGATTATTTTTAAATATCTGACATTTAAGAAATTATTTTTATTTTAGATTCCGCATGCATTAAAGTATTTTTAAAAAATAAAAGTGAAAAATCAATATGTATGATCCAAATCAAATATGAATGACATGCGGCGGATGAGTTATCAGTGTTCATTGGTCAGCTTAGCACTCAAATTCACTGCCTGAGAAATCCAACAATTTGATTTCTCATATACCATATGATTCTCTTCTTACTGAGGGTAAAATCCTGCTGTGAGTTGAAAGGATAAAAAGGCAAATGGGAGCAGAAAGCAATGGAACTCTACAATGTTATCGGAAAAAAAGGCTGCCCATAATTGAGCAAGGGAGAGAAGAAAGGGGAATTTAAAAACGATTCAAATATAGTGGTCCCTTCACTTTTATATTTAGCATATAGTTGCCCCTAACTCAAAAGTACAAATACCCTCAGAAAAATAAGTGATATTCCGCAAACCCAAGTTTATAAATTGGCCACACACCTTGTGAGTGGTTTTCTTCCTATATATAAAGCAGCCACTGACCCCCCACACTTCCACACCCATCTCTCTTCTCCTCTGTTCCCTATCCCCCCCCCCCCCCCCCCCGCCTTTCCCATTCCTAGCTCTATACACTGTGTCAGCTCTGTGTAGTTCATATCAAAAGCTGATGACGAACCAGAATGTGATGGCCCCTGATTTAAAATCACAATTTAATGCCGTTATTGCGGTGCTGATGTCGATTTCGAATTCACCCATGTTGCCCGGAGCAGGAGTCCCGGAATCCATGGCCGTGCTTCGTGAGTTTATGGGGACATCCCAGAAAAATCTCATGAACAGGCTTAAGGACGGAGGAGGCAAAGGAGGATCGAAGGTTTCCTCCTGGATTGATTCAATGAGAGCTTCCTCTCCTCCCAGAGTCAAATCCACCATTCATGCTTGTGAAAACTCAGACGTAAGTTCTGGGATTGTAAACATATGACCCTCTGCTTCACCCTTCTGTTCAGCTTTCATTATACCCCGTTTGTGAACTGTTTTGTCCCAATATGCAGCTTCACCATCCTTCTGCCCTCAACGTGTTTGATCAGATAATATATAAAGCAAGAGGAAGAAAGATCATAACATTTCTTGACTACGATGGAACTCTCTCCCCGATTGTTGCAGACCCCGAGAAAGCATTCATGACCGAAAAGGTTTTCTTCTCGTTCTTACAAGCTCCGCAAAACTCATACTCATAGAATGTGTTCTTAACTGAACTAAATTGATGTTCTTACTTTGAATCAGATGAGAGAAACGGTGAAGGACATGGCCAGACATTTTCCCACCGCCATCGTGACTGGGAGGTGCATAGACAAGGTACATTTTTCTTGACAGCTAAAAACGCGTAAAAACAGAGTAATGATTATAACGGTATAGCCTCCCTAATCATTAATTGAGTTCTCTTTTTTGGTCGCAGGTATATAACTTTGTAAGACTGGCTGAACTGTACTACGCAGGCAGCCATGGCATGGACATCAAGGGACCAACGAAAACACGAAACTCTGAGAAAGTAAGATAGTTTCTGTAACCTTCCCTGATAATCGCCGTGTTTTTGTTCTTTGTGCTTAATTTCTGAATTTCTTACGTTGTTTCAGGGTAAACGCGGAATCCTCTTCCAACCTGCGAGTCAGTTCCTGCCCATGATCAACGAGGTTTGCATCTTTTTACCTCCAAAACCTTCCACTCCACCGAATTGGCTACCCATGCAAAATTAAACATTAACCCTCATTTATATCTTTCCAGGTGTATAAAATCTTGGTAGAAAAAACAAAGTCTGTTCCGGGGGCCACCGTAGAGAATAACAAGTTTTGCTTGTCCGTGCACTTCCGTTGTGTTGACGAGAAGGTACCGGTCAACAAAACTATTAAAATTGATGACTCGTCCATGATTAATATACTATACTCTACTAAACCACTAACATCTCTGTTTTTTCAGAATTGGGGTGCATTGGCAGAGCAAGTAAGATCAGTGCTCAACGACTATCCAAAACTTAGACTTACCCAAGGAAGAAAAGTTCTGGAGATCCGTCCAAACATCAAGTGGGACAAGGGCAAGGCTCTTGAGTTTTTGTTGCGGTCACTAGGTGAGTTGTTGGCAGGCCAAATTGACACAGGAACTGAAGCACTTTCCGTCATGGGCTATGTCAATAATCCTAACTGTCATTTAACTCGTTTTCAGGATACGGAAAGTCACAGGACGTGTTTCCCATTTATATTGGTGATGACCGAACTGACGAGGATGCTTTCAAGGTAACAAATACATATGACAGTGCCGTATATACTTCACACTTGTTCGAGTTGGTTTAATTCCATCCGTTCTAACATTATGGGTTATCGTTTTCAGGTTTTACGCAACAGAGGTCAAGGGATTGGGATTTTAGTTTCTAAAGTTCCAAGAGAAACAGAGGCATCCTACTCTCTGCAAGATCCATCAGAGGTTGAGCAGTTTCTACGGCGTTTGGTGGAGTGGAAGAGAAGGAGGGTCGTGAACCCAACAAGTGTAGAGACTTGTAGACTGTAGATAGGTTAATGAAGGAAGTGAGACCACCCCCCAGAAATAAGGTGAAGGGTGGATTGAATGTTTAAATTGTATGGTTTCCATGTTGGAATAGTAGCAAATAGTATCATTTTGACTTTTTGAGGGAGTTCGGGTAGATCTTCTCTTCTCTGTGGATATGGTGTCTCAATCCTTCACAGTCCACACGTTTGCATGCGCATGTGTATAGGGAACGACAGAGAGATGTTTTATGCTCTACTTGTTCTTTATTTCAAAATGCCACTCCGGCGGTATTTTCAACTTTCAACATTAATTCACCCTCTGAATTGTACTTGTCGTACATGTGGCCAATTTGTGATTGAAAGTGATAATCCCAAACTGCCACCTTAAAAGCTGCTTCACAAGCATCACAGGTTACGAATTTTGCTGTTTAAGATATTTAATGACCTTACTTTTATTATCCGGTTCCGGGACAAGCTGCCCCTGTCGATCAAGTTTTTATTTTATTATTTTATGTTTTTCTGTTAACTTTTCCCCTAGTTTGCATTGATTAAAAGCCATTCTTTAACTGAAATAACACATCCGCTTGAGCGTGAACTGGCTGGATCTAGGGAACCAGTTGTGCTTGTTTGGAGAAGAAAGAGATAAGGTCAAGGGCAACAGAATTTTCGGGTTCGTCTCTACAATTATACTAAAGATTTTCGACATCCGACGAGATTATGGAGTTTGGCAGCAGGATAAAGAAAATTAGGATACGAAATTAAATTTTAACACCGATGGACATTCTGCATACCCCATCTCATGATCTCAGACACGACAGATATTTTTTCTTTTGTTTTTTTGCCAAAGACACAACAGATATTCACATAACATTTATGCTGTGTCTAGACGGGGGAGAAAATTGAAGAAGAGTTTTTCCCTCTTAATATTCTCTACTTCTGATATTCCCTGCTTTTTCTTCGTTCCAAACATAGGGTTAGCCATAATAATGTCTGGCACGGTTTACAATAGTATTATAAAGCCGCATTCACATAAGTTGAGATACAATTCTGTTCATATACTTATTTCATAGGTTTTTGAATCACATTAAAAGAGTAGCTTCAACAGCTAATCTAAATGTACATAAAATTATCTTTATTCCACAATGCATGTTCAATTTAATGGTGAAATAACAAGGGTGTCCCAATCTCAGGTTAGTTGGTAAATAAGATTTTCTCTTCTCTTAACAAATGTGTTTTTTTATATTTAAATTTGTGCTTTATTTTCTGACCTGGTCAAAACCGCTTTACACCTTAACTAATAGTTTATTAATTATTTTTTCTAAAATATTTTTCTGATTCCTTCCCATCCACAGCATAGTAGTGTTATGGGGTTACCAAAATGCTGGCTCAGGTGTACATATGAAAAACCAAAACACCTCTCTCTCACCTGCAAATCCTTGTTCTACTATCTAGTCAAGAAAAGAAATATCCTCTTCAATTAACTTGAGTGAAAATAATTAATGAAAAAGGAGGGTCTATTACTGTTGCTGTGTTAAATATGAAGAGATTGTAGACTTGTTTGTGAGTTCGCCACGTCATATTTTCCTCACTATATTTCTCATCGCAATCAAATTTTTCACGAACAGAATATTTCCACCTCCCTTTCAAACAACTAAAATCGTAAAAGACAGATCACTCAACATGTAGTCTGGTGATTGATATTTCCATCTTCGAAAATACATGAACATGTCCATAATTGTCCCGCAAGAGGCAAGTGATAAACTTCAATATATACCCAATCATGACGTCCAAGATTGCTCTTTCCATATAAAATCTAGGCCATACATTCTTAGGTTAGTAATATAATATAGGATTATCCATTTCCTTAACATTTTTATTATTTTGTCTTTCATGTAACAATTTTCATTCAGTAAATTATGCACAAATTACAAATCAATCATCATCCAACGGTAATCACATAAATTTCACAGACAAAACAATGTGCATTCAGATAAGCGCTTAACAGTAGAGGAAGAGCATAGTAACAAATACCTAAATATGCACTACAAAAAAACAAACTTTCAGCGACGACTTTCAGCGGTGACAAAAAAAGTCATCGCTGAAGCCAAGACTTTCAGGGGCGACTTTTCTTGTCGCCGCTGAAGATAAGAATTTTTTTAATTTTAAATTATTTTAAATTTAATTATTTAATTTTTTTAAAAAAAAATTAAAATGTCGCTGCTGAATGTCAATTTTTTTTAAATTTTAAAATTAATTATTTAATTTTTATTGAAAATAAATTTTTAATCTAAAAATAATATTTTTAAGAAATAAAAATTATTAAATTAATATTTATATAATTTATAAAAATATAAGTTCATTAAAATAATATATTATTCACTAGTAGAAAAATGTTTATTTAGACCGCATTTAGATGATAAGGTCTAAAAATATGACCGGTGGCATTTCTGTAAATAAGAATACAAATGTTAAGTCATTTAGACTGCACCTCTGAGGTGCGGTTTAAAAAGTGCCTCTTTTAGACCGCACCTCAGAGGTGCGGTCTAGAAAGAATATCTTTTAGACCGCATCTAACAGGTGCAGTCTAAAAGATGCAATTTTTAAACCGCACCTCTTAGGTGCAGTTTAAAAAGAGCTTTCAAAATTCAAAATTTAAATAGCGCACTCAGGTGTTGTCTAAATCTAAACGCATTTCCGACTTTTTCTCCCAAAGACCTCGATTGACATTTTTAAAGCTTAGAGCAAAGCAATCCAAATCCTCATGAAAACTCAATTCCACAGATAAATTAGTTCAAAGTATCGACGCAAAACCACCTGACGCAGTCTACCTCTTCTGTCTCTGTGTAATCAGCTCTAATATTCCGACAAAATTTCTGTTTTCTTTTTGTTGGGGATGATTGTTTGATTTGTATCACAGGAGGTGCTTTAACTTCTGATTTTTTTATTCCTTTTTATACATAATAACGTTCATCCACCGC